>JBCFXI010003127.1:0-12040 GCA_038496175.1 Ampulex compressa
CACACCATTGGCAGCGACAATTCGTTTGATCGGGGCCACGCTCTTTGGCAGCGATGATCGTAACAATCTTTCGTGCTTGTCAGAATAAAAGCGCGTGAAGAAAAAGAAAGTGATCTGAGCGAGACTGAGGTTCCAAACAAAGGAATTTCTATTTAACTAAGTTTATTAATAAAAGAAGGAAATTAAATAAATGATACAGTTATGAAAATGTTAATAAGAAAATGTAAATTATCTTTAAATTACCAGTGTGAGTTTTGGGACCAAGCGGATAGGACTTTGTTATAACACCGAAGCAAAGTATTGAAAAGACTCACTAAGCAAGTAAGCAAGTTGGCGAGTAAAAAAAGAGAGCGGGTAAAGCGGGTCGGCGTAAAAAGGCAAGTTGGCGTAAAAAGCGACATTCTGTTCTTTGACAGCTTCTTTTATACTATATTCAAAAATGGAATGGTGTCCCTTAAGGGACAATCGATGATCTTAAGAAATTGGTAGGACCAATACTCACATTTGTTTAAAGTAGGGCGTAGAGGGAGAACAAGGCTCTGCGTTAGCCCCACTCTGCCTCTATGGAATTCTTATGTTTCTAGATTTAGTTCTGATATTTTATGTGTTAATTATTAACAAAGTTTGTTGAAGTTGCTTAAAAATATGTTTATCCTTATGCAAAGACGAGTCTCCTGCACTTTGAATCATTGTTTTATCTCTTTTTGTTCCAAAGATATAAAATATTCTAGTGAATTTATCTAAAAGAAAAAGGATATTCGCCTTTGCAGTTAGGGTTAAATATCTCTTAATCTTACATAACTTATTTTAATTATTTCACAAAAAGATTCCTTTTATTTAATAGATTTTCATATATTTTATGTTCTAATGCTCGGTCGATTTTAACGTCTCTTAAAAAGGCTTCGAAAGGGTTTGGTCGTGGTCCAGCTGGCGTTATCTCCCAGAATGCGTAAAATAGGCTGGATAAAATACAAGGGAAATTTTCGGGTATGCGTTTCTGTAAAATCATTCAAATTATATTTTAAATTAAGAAAATAAGAGTTTACTGGGATGTAACAAATAACTGTAAACAATTTCCACGTGACAATGTGGACCGAATAATTATTACTAGGGCAGAGAGAGATAGTGTCATGGTTATCATGGATAAGACTGAATATTATGCAAAATTGGAGAACTTACTCTCAAACACCAATAGATATTCTATTCTCAATAAGAATCCTGCTCAAAAACTTAAGAATGACTTAATAACCATTCTTTTTATTTTTTAAATTCATTTTTTGGCACCGACTGCTAAAGTTATTTGGCCTAAGACCTGCTGTTTGAGGTGGGTTCCGAATCACCAGAACTACGATATACATATCACATAGAAAAACCAGAGGTGATGGGCGGGATTCGAACCTGGGTCTGCCGCATGGCAGTCTAAGCCTATATCTACTACACCACCGTAGCTCCTAATAACCATTCTTAAGAGATGAAAAAAAGGGATTTTATTAGTGGAGATACAAAAAACTTTATTAAACTTGTGGAATCTGAATTACCACTGGTATATGGGCTGCACAAGGAGGATAAAAAAGACATTTCTGTAAGGCTAATAGTTTGAAGTAATGATACGTTATTGCATAAATTTACTAGATATTTGCATGATATTATTAAGTCTTCCATTAATGTTCCATCTTCTTCCGTTAAGAATAGTTTTATTTTAAAAATACAATTAGAAAAAGTTACTTTACCAGAAGGCCACCAGCTAGTATCTTTCAAAGTAATATTTTTATTTACAAATGTTCCTGAATCCTCGGTGATCAATAGTACTAATTTAAGATAACATATTATTACAAAACCTAAATCAATTCCAAAAGATGAGTTTTTGATAGCCTTGTGTTTCTTGTTAGATTCATCAGTATCCTTTCGCTTTAACAATGCTATTTGCTAGCAAAATTTTGATAGCCCAATAGATTCTCCAATCTCTCTTGTACTAGTTAAATTGGTTTTAATTGACCTCGAAAACTCCTGCTTAGGTCAAATTTACCGTAATCCGCCTTGCGTTTAGTACAGATATGTAAACAACATTATTATGGATCTCTATCCTAATTATTTTCTAACAACCCTGGACATTTCTAACAGCGTTCATGAGGAACTGCAATTCATGATTAAAACTGAAAATAATAATTCCGTTAGTTTCCTAGATATCACACTAATCAAAACAGCAAGCCAGAACATCACCACTAATTGGTATAAAAAATCTACGACTTCATTCCGATGTGTCGATTATAATTCTACACATCATAGTAACCAGAAAAGTTATTTGTATTTCAGTTGACAGAGCCATACTTCTATCAAATACACACTACCACACTGAGAATCTGAATCTCGTGAAAAATATATTAGTTGCCAATAACTTTCCAAAATTTCCAACTTTTTTTTAATCTGCCAGAAAGTCTTATATCATTACACGAAACCCCATAACCCACCACATAATAATGACATAAATTCAACCATTATTGCACGTTCCACCAATAATAACTCAACCACAACAAAATTCTTTACATTACTGCATATCCTCACCCTAACGGAACATTTACAGAAAGGTTTAATGAAATTTGGTTGCGTTTTGTGTACAAAACATGCAACACAACTAATTCTATTATAAAGACAGGTAAAGAATAATAGGCCCAAAGAGGAACAGCAATGTGATTTATGAAGTCAGTTACGTTCCATGTGACAGTACTTATCTTGGCCAAGCAGGTACGATGTCTAAGATTAAGGAAAATAAAAGGACCATTATCAATAATAATAACATTGCAACCCATTACCTAGACAATAACCACAATTTTGATTTAAGAATGCATAAGTCTTGGATTATCAAACCAAACTACAGAAAAAGACTCATTAGCGAAATGTTTTTTATTAAATAGATGCACAACCTTATTAACCTACACAAGAACACATTACTACTGAATAGTGCCTATAACCCATTGATTAATGCACTTAAACAGCACTCCAAATTTAATAACACTCTGTATCCATAATTTTCTACATTCAAATTCTACCGCCTATTTACCTCATGCACATTATACCACTGTAAATTTATTTGCACTGCCCCATCCTGGCGAGACACATTCTAAACTGAGGTATTTTGCCAATGTATTTCGTAAAGCATAGTTGTTCTCTCATTTTCTCGACCCCATCGGTTTTACGCTGTCCATTCCTTACAACTTACATTGAGGTATGTTTGACGTCCATTTTGCTTTATAACTATTGTTACTCTTAGTATTGTTACACTGTCACTACTGTCGTAATTCCTCCTCCCCAGCTTGAGAAGGAACGCGTTAAGGCGTTCAAAACGTCGCTGTTTTAATAAATATTTAAACGAGGCTCTTCATTCGAATAAAACGTACCTTCATTTCAATTATAAAAGGTGACTTGGTTCAGTCATCAGTAGGGAAATCGGAAATGAGGTAGCGAGCGACGCTACAAATTGCATAAATGCTATAGATTTGTAGCTCACAAAGGGTGAGCAGTTACATACACAAGCTACGACGAGACCGGCTTATAATGGTCGTAGAGGACACTTGTCACTCCCCAGGGTAGAGAAGTCTTGTTTACTTGCTCGCTCTGCTACGGTTTTAAACTATTTTTCTGCACGTCACAACGGTTGCTACCTGAATGACAAGCTCGTCTTCTACGCGGGGGCAGTGATACAAACCGAATCTGTGACCCCTGAAGGAGGGCAAGGAGAAGCTGAAATGCGACCGTGGCGGTGTCAGGCGGCTGGGGCCAATTCGTCCAAATTTATAGACTCTGTGATCGACATACGCGCTATTTACAAACTCCGCAGAAATGCATAATTATCGTTGTTACAATACACGTTGGCATATTTAAATGTATTATTCATAGAAACGTGCAAATACAATATTACAAAGACGAATATAACTTATTGCTAGTCCAAGAAGGTAAAAAAAGAACAAATTGCCTTTTTAAATTGAAAAAATATCCTTTAAGAAGAAACTTTTCATCAGAATCATTACATATAACGATTTCGTAACATTAATTGCTCAACCAATTGTTCCAATGTAAAATAACTCGTAATTCAGTCAAGAACCGTGTCATAACTTTCAAAAGAACCATTTTACAACTTTGAAAAAGTGCATTATAGCTTTGAAAATAAACAATTAATAATCAGGCCTCGCACAACTACTTGATTTAATCCTTTTAATCGATAAATGTTACCAAATCGTTGTCTGTAATAATACTGATGCAAAAGTTTCTTCTTAAAGGACATTTTTTCAATTTAAAAAGGTAATGCGTTCTTTTCTTACCTTCTTGGACTAGCAATAAGTTATATTCGGCTTTGTAATATTGTATTTGCTCGTTTCTATGCATAATACAATTAAATATGCCAACGTGTATTGTAACAACGATAATTATGCATTTCTGTGGAGTTTGTAAATAGCGCGTATCTCGATCACAGAGTCTATAAATTTGGACGAATTGGCCCCAGCCGCCTGACACCGCCACGGTCGCATTCCAGCTTCTCCTTGCCCCCCTTTAGGGGTCGCAGAACAAATTATTGATTCGGTGTGTACCTACGCTAAGCGTAGCCAGCAATGCACCGTCGCGAATGTGTTAATAAATCTAAAAATATTGGTAAGCATTAATAAACATCTTTTTTGCGTTATGCAGTGTTAGGTAATGTTAGTTTATTATCCAATAGTATTTATAGAGACAGGTAAAGAAAAAAATAAAGGTTTTATTGTACCCAAATGCACTTCCCTTATTTTGAAAATTATTGAATTATTGTAATCGATAATTAAACAGTTAATCTTTCACAGGTATCAGCTTTTTTTAATGAATATAAATAAAATATTGTGCACACAGGTATATATATACTCTTAACTTCGTTTCTCATAATCAGTTTAAGAACAATCACTGATTCTTAGTCTGTGGTTATCTTCGGGGCACCTTCCGTTATTGCATTGAGTCTGCTAAGGATTGCATAGTGGTGGTTTTTAGTAAGTAAAAATCGCACACTACCCTGATCAGGTTAGGACCAGAGGCATCATCCGCCGATAGCAGTTCACTTTGTCTGACACCTGTGGGGCAAGGTTGGCAAGAATGTGTTTTGAAGGTTTTCTCCGACATAAAAAAAAAGAAAGAGATTCTTAATCTGAGTATTTATACATATACTTTTTATTTTAATTCTCCATCTCATCTTGTCGAGTTAGATTTTTAGTCGGTCACGTTAACAATGTGTGGAATCGTAATAATATTGGCTATTGCAATGTGGCTCAAATAATTAAATAATTACTAAGTTATAAAATTAAATAAAATTAATATTGGAAAATTGTAAAGTTTAAGGTGGTTAATTAAACTACATTAAAAAAATTGGCATAGAAAAAGATAGGACACTGGGCTACCAGGATCGGGACTCTAATTCCAATATCAGATACCAACTAAATCTACAAGATTAGATGAAGAATTAAAATAAAATGTGTGTGAAAAAATACTCTGCCAGACCAAGAATCACTAATTGTTCTTAAAAATATTGTGCAATTTTATATAAATATAAAAATAATAAAACTACCTGGAAATGATAATTATATTAGACCAGCAATAATACACAGAAAAGTATTGTTATTTTATTATTATTACCTATTAGCTTCCCATGCAGATGCATCGCAGTTATCATTTTTGTTGACATCATTCTGAGCCATATTTTTATCTGCGAAGTAAACCACAATTCCTAAATAATTTTCAAATAACATTGAAATTGCTAAAGTGTTTTAAGCACTGAGACTAAAACAAGAATCATGTTAACTTTGTTGAGTATTTATTAGATACTGAACTAGAACTTGCAAGCTGATAATAGAAATCCATAATGATACCTAGGCAGATCGAACAGTACACACTCTCTCATATTGAGATCTGTCCTACCAATTTTATACAATTTATAGGTTTTCACAGTATTGCTAATATTATTAAATTTAGCGTAGGTAAATTGTGTCGTAATATATTAGGCTAAAGAAAATTTCAACCGAAGGTGAAGTTGCACTTTTTTCAAAATCGTTTTTCCAATACCGTCAAAGGTCCGCAAGAGTGAGGGGCAAACTGTGAGTTGACTTTGGGGGCCTTGTGTGGAGAAATTAACCACTTGCGCTATAAAGACGTGCTACGCACGTCGAGAAGCTTTTGTTCTCAAAACCCCCAGCGACGTGTATATCACGTCCAGACATTTGTTGGAAAAACAAAAACGACATGTCCATCACGTCGGTTAACAGTTAGATATGTTAGGTATGTTGTACGGATTTTTAGGTGTAATATAACGCCTTACCGCATGTTATATTGTGCAGCGCGGCATGGCAACCGAAAATTAAATCGTAGCGCAAGTGGTTAAAAAGCTTCGGAGAACTGACGTTACAGCTCAGGAATGGTGCCGTAGCTCGGCTAGCATGCACCCGCGCTAATCCCCCCCCCCCTCCCCCCACCTTTTCGATATCGCAGTATACCTTGCTCTCTCTCACAGTGCCTCTGTCGCTCTCAATCTATCTCTCTTGCTCTTGATGCGTCCTTCTCGTATTTAGTGTATCCACTCGCTCTTATCGCACCTTTCTCGCTTTTAACGTTTCTCATTCGCACTCCGTATATCTCGCACTAGTTTATGACGTTGGCGATGAAACCTAAGCCCAAGCCATCCCTCTCAAGCTTCCTTGCCTTGATAGATTTTGCCGCACGGATCCAGCATAGTGAACGATAAGCGCGAGCATATATCTATATATATTTAAATTCTTAACACTGCCGGCCACACATTTCTCGAGTCGCCATTGCGCTGCTGCTGGTGACATTCACGCACGTTCTACTGCTCGCTAACGGTGGTATTTATGCAATCGTTTGTAACATACGTAGTTGCAATATAATTATTATTCAAGAAGGTAACTGGCAGTAGGTAACTGTTACACCATTTATATTGTATAATCTTATATTCTTTAATTATTGGTTATAACATTTTATTTAAGATAGTCTCAAACTAACATAACAAGCGTAAACTGTTTAAAGATTTCATTAAAACACAATCTGGTAAATTAGGAGAGGAAAACAGTTGAAACCACTGTTCCCTGTTTGTCAAACATTGTTTCCCAACAATGTATTTCCCTATACAATCATGGAAATTAAGTATCACCGCTGGAGAATAAAAAGTCTCGCATGCATGACAGCAGTCGATAACTGCAAAGAGACGTCATGCGTACGTGACAGCGGCCGGAAAAGTGTTAATAAGTATCGTCCATATATTAAAAAGAATGATATCGACTAAACTGAATTGAAATGATTTTCTTTGTGGTAAATTGGGAAAAATAAATAAAGACATAAAAAGATATGTATAAAAAGCACCCATAATAATATCCAAGTTTTATTAAAAAAAAACAAATTGGTTTTGTTATTCACCATCCATGATGTTTACAATAACAAAAATGCTTTGTAAACTTCTGAATTTGAAAAATACATTTAATCTGAACATATAAGTAAATTTTTGCTGAGCAGGTTTGCAATATTTATTGTGATCGTCTTCTGATTTACCTGGTTCCAAATCTCGTGGCATTTGCTCGTTGTCCAAATACAGTGTTGCATTTAAGCTACCTTGATCAATGGAATAGGTTGCATACTTTGCTACCAAACATATCTCCGTGTAATGCCGCCAAAATCGGATACGCTCTCAACGTTTACTCAATCTATAGCGTTATGTGATAATTATTTGCAAAAATATAGTAGTGCAAAAAGCTACCAAATGTAAAAAAAATAGAATACAATAGAACCCAGCTTTATTTTAAATACAGATTCCAAGCAAAATAAAAATTTGATAAAGTTGTATATAAATACATGAGTCGATCAATTTCTTATTTTTCATACAATATGTTGGTATAACAATAACATAAAAAAGTAAGAATATAAAATTATATCCTTAATTATAAAAAATATAATGTTTGTAGCATGCAATTTTGTAGCTTTTTTCGAGCATGTAACAAAGACCATTACAAACCCCTTTTTATATTCAACAAATCAAACATACTCACTGGATCATCATTTGAGCCGTTTATTTTGAAAGTGGCCTAACTCCATTTATACTTAAAGAAAGAAGATATACTTCAAGATATACTTTATACCTTAAGAAGATTTTGTATTAACAAAATTATTAGAAGACGCAATTTTTAAGAGGGTAAAGAATTCTGATGGAGAATCAATAAACTGGTTAAAAATATGTTGGATGCGTTTTGTCAGAAATAAACCGTAAAAAATTTTCTATAAGACATCAATAAATGAGAATAAAAATTTTTAAATCATGAATTTATTACTATGTCGGGGTAGACCAAGAAAGTTCGAAAATATTGTATTGACACCGCTGTATAGAAATATCAGATAAATTACAACAGCAAAATTCAGGGACATAATTGACCTGTTACGATATATACCATTGGAACATGATGATTTCTTCAAATCCCTTTCACACACACAAAATGTAGATGAGTAGTAAATTGTTTTGTAATAAATTTATGTTTGTAATTTTGTACGTTATGTAGTGAAAAAATGTTTTGGATCGCATAAATTAAGTTTCCAAAGTGTTTTAAAAATATGTAAAATAAATTGAGTATTGTTTTTTTCAATTTGAAGTATCTTAAGTTACGTTGAATGGACTTGGGCATCTTCAAATTTTATAATGAATCTGGTTGTTAATTTTGAAAGTGGCCTAACTCCATTCTTGACAAGAAAACGCATATTATTCACTTAATAATTGCGACTATTGTAATAGGAACTATAAATTTAACACCCTTAGACACACTTAAGCAGTATGACTCATTAGCATCCTATACGTATATTTTTAATTACATTGAAACGCAAACCCTTAAATATCTCGATTTGAAGATAAATGGAGTTAGGCCACTTTCAAAATAAGCGGCTCATTTTTATAAATTTATTAAACAAAAAAATAAAAAATATAGAATTGTGTGGAATCGAACCGTGGATGTCGTTCTCGCATAGTTCTTCCGAATACGAATACCGGCCGGCAGGCCGAGCGGCCGACGCGCGTATGGGCAGAGGGATTCTTGCTTTAGTCCTTATCTGCAATACAATGTAGACCACACCACGCTTGTGTTTATTTCATTTAGTCATCTCCAATGCCAATAGTATAGGCCACACCATGGTTCAGCCCATTTGGTTTTTCCTCAGTCTTTCTCTGGCGTCAATTGGGCAAAGTCGAAGCGTGTTTCTGAATTCTTCTATTCCCATATTTGATTTTAGTTAGTTCATGTTTTATTTTGAACTAATACCTTGGCTTAGTTTAATACCTCGGTTAAGTTTAAAGCGTGTAAATATATATCAATTTTATAATTATGCATAATTTATAACTAAACATTTTGCTGCAGAACAGTATATTCCATATCCTTTAAGTTTCAGATGAATAAATACTAAAATTTTCCTTCAGGAAATTGGAATTTTGCTTCTTATAAAGCTATTTATATGAGCGCGCATATCAAATTGCCTCGTGGCATTTATTGCATGTACTCCATAAAACGTTTGGCACTAAAAGGGTTAAACATTTTTTTTGTACGCCCTGAGCCCTGAAAAGTATAATTGTAGATCTGCCCGTGTTTCACATCTTCTCAGCTGTACAATAATTCTTTTGAAGGCCTCGGGTGCAGAAGCAAAATTTTTATTTTACACATTTACAAGAAAAAAGCACAATAATTATGATATTCATATTCGGGACAATTATGCCGAGCCTGATCAACAGCTCATCTTGGGAAAAGTTGTAAAACAAAAACTTTCTTCTGTAAAAACTGATATGTTTATAGCTTATAAAGTTTTAGGGGCTAAATTGTAACATTGGCCCACTTAATATTATGCGTAATTGTACAAGGAATATTTAGAATAAAAAATCATTAGAAAATACTGTGTCTTTCTTTCAAACGCCTTTGTGTAAGAAATACAATGAATTTGAATCGCTTAAATTCCATCATGGTTGTTGCGGCTTCGCGCTGTTTTTGTTTCTCCTGTTATTGTTGCGTCGAGGCAGCCTTACGATGCTTTCGAGCTTGTTCGAATAGATGATGACGCAGATAAGACATCGATGGTTCGACCCTACATACTTTTATATTATTTGTATTTACTTGTTAGTTGATCTTAATAATAATATTTCTCTTTTGGTACTTATTTCTTAAATTTACAAAAAGTACATTTATATTCTTACTTTTTTTATGCTGTTGTTATATACATTTAAAATGACATAGATTTATATTTATTAGATTTGATCTTTTTATATTTTTTGTTTTATTTTTTTTTTACATGCAAATATAAAAATAGGATATTTGGTCCGCCTCCTGTGGCATCGCTTGCCTTTCGATACTTTGTGACTTTTTGTGACATATTGCCGCCTGATAACATTGTTGCTAAAGACAATAATAATACTAAGATCGATACCAAACCGACAACGGCGCTGGAACTATATTATTAGTCGTATAGTATTATCTACGAGGATTGTTTGTAAAATAATGTTTCCAATGATTTTTCGCAATAAAAAACATTCTTATTGGTATTGTATAAGACATTTTTGGAAAGTTTATACTTTCCTCTATTTTTTGATATAATCGTCGTTGAGATCAATGCATTTTTGCATGCGGTGTACTATTTTCTTTATGCGTGAGTCTAGAACCCTCCCGCCGCGAAAGTGGAAGAAACAATGCTGATGTCTGTAAAACCGGACACATGCCCGACGAGGCGGGAAGTTATGATACGTTTGAACAGCTTTCCCAGCATAGGGAGACTCGGCAGGTCGGCCCTTCTTTTTTTTTATTTGGACCAGGTGACTCCACCTCCACAGTGGCGAAGCTTGTTAGACTGGAAGTAGTTGTTGAAAAGCTACGCCAGGCCTTCTGGCCCCGAGGCCGCCTCGTATCAAGACCCAGGTGTTTCCGGGGATGCCGGCGCTTAAAAGTCCTGTATGCGCTGTAAGTCCTGTCGAACCAGATGGAAGGGTCTGACAAGTTTTCTGGAGGGGTGCGCCGTGATATTCTCTTCGAAGAGTCGGGGAACACCACCGAGACGTGCCCCCCCCCCCTCCCCTCAAGGAACCTCGGGGTTAAGGACTCCGTTATCGAAATGATCCATTGGCGGAGCTTATCCATTATCAAACATTATGGACGCCCCCGTGAGTTCTTGTTCACGATTCCGAGAAGCTCTTGCCAGACCTGGGTCTTGGTCACTCTGATGGCTTGCCTGACAGCTGCTTGTGCTGCATAAAAGCCCTCATACAGCTCAGTGACTCACGCCTCGTTGCGGTTCTGATTTCTGTGGACGCGCATGTGCTGACCATGCTTTTTTTTTACGTTTGGGAAATCTTCATGGACTCCCCGGTTCCCTGGTAGGAGAGCCGGGGGTGTATCGGATCTTTACCGGCTAAAACCCCCACGGCGGCCATCCTATGCGCAGTTGTGGGGGCATTAGGAATTACCAGTAACACATCACGGTGCCCCCCTCCCCCCTCCGTGCTTCACCCCTTTAGGGGTGTCCATACTTGGGAGGATACTGACAACCCTCCAGCAAAAACAATCACTATAAATTTGACGGTGTTGCGTGCAATGGCAACTCAAGCCCCCATTCGAGCGCCTGCAACCCTCAGTGCCACCACTGGTGCAATGGGAGGCTCATCGTGCTGATGAGCTCTCCCTCAGTGCACTTCAAAAAGTTCAATCGGGCGGGGGTGGCAAGGGACGTTTGTGCCCCTTTCCCCTATAACCTGCCGCCCGACACGCAGGACCCGCGCACTCGCGGATCCTCCCCGCGACCTCCTTCTGCAGTGTGAGGGCACGCCGTAGCGAAACACTCGAATTTTGTTCTCCGATTTTGAGTCAACGCATTTAAGCACTTTACTCGGGGTTGGAGGTTCAAGTCGTGGAATTCAAGGTTTTTCGACAGGAGGAAGAATTGAGTACTGAGAGGGAAGAATTATGGGGAAATCAGTTCCGATGAGGTGGCGGAGTTTGTAAGCAAAACG
>JBCFXI010003128.1:0-12040 GCA_038496175.1 Ampulex compressa
ATATATATATTATATTTAAAAAAAAACATCTAATAACGTTAATAGTAAGAAACATAGCAAGAAATCAGAAACTCATACATTAAATAATTCAGCAATCTTTAATCAACATAAATATTTTCTACGACTTTCTTTGAAGATTACTACAGAAATTGGAAGACGATAATCTGGATAAAGTTTGGTTGATTTTAGACAAGGCATACTCTAGTATTTCTACCACCATATTCTCCAATGCTGAACCTTATCAAAGAAGTATTTTCCAGAATCAAGTTTAGTGCAAAAAATGTATTAGCTGGTCCTTTAAATCGGCAAAATTTGGTATGTAGATATAATTTAATAACTCCGTCAAAACTGTTATAATTATTGTATGAATATGTATGTTAAATTACCAGCTACTGCTGCAGAAGAACCAATTTATAAACGGTGTTTCTTGTATTATTACTATTATCGAATCGTATGTAAGTAAAAGTACTTACTTGATATGTAAAAGGGGCGAATTTTAGTTTGCGAAAGGCTGAATTTTATTTGAAATACCTGTACCCTCTTGAGCAACCCAACTAAAATCTGCAGTACTCTCCGCACGTCCCAATATTAGAAGGTCAACGTGCATTACATTAAATATCAGCAACGAGGTGTCCTGGTATCTTCTTCGAATATCCTCCCTGGTCAGCACGGCAGTGTGGTCGGGTGGTTCATAACGTGCGGTCATTGACGATCCTCCGCTCCTACGATACGTAGACCAGTACCAGCTTTCGCTTCGAACAGTACACCTGCAATCGCAAATGTCCATTGGCTCAGTCCCCACCGCGATTTCCGGATCGTTCAGTGCCAACGAATCGACCTTGAACCGCGAAAAGGGCGGTGTCGGAGTCGTGGAAGCGACATGGGCCGGAGAAAATAAACCGTCAGGGAAGAAAATAAAGGAATCCGCAGAGGGAGGAGGGGCGGCGAGAGAAGAGGGCGAAATCAGGAGCCGGGGGAGAAGAAGCACGTCGGTGTCAGCGTAGAGGAAAGGGTACCCGGAGAACGAGAGTGAGCTAGGATAAAAATATGTGTGCCGGGTGGGCTTTCGCAACGGTGTAAACGGCGATTTTCCCGCCGTGTGCCAGGATTACAATTTCATCTCTCGCCTTCCCTTTTTCTCCCTCGCTATGCGGCTCCGCGAAACACGTGTACCGCTTGCCGGTGTCGCGGAGAGCTGCCCGCTTTATAATTAGCCGTCATCGCGAAAATGAGCGGCTCTCGGTGCCCTGAAGGCCCTTCGGGACTAAATTGCCGCTCGAATGTGACGATTATTTTGATGTCATGATGGAGATTATTCTCGTCCTTCCAGCCCTCACGCCGCCCTCGCTCTCCTCCATCTCCCTCCTTCTTCATCACCCCTTGGCGCGTACAGGTTTTCCAAATTGAATTTACCCTTTTGCAAACGATATTCACGCTTTTACAAATGAAATTCAACCTTTCGCCACTCGAGTACTTTTACATGTATATTATAATTAAGAAACATTAAGAATAATACGAGAATAATGTTAATTATATAGTAAGAAATCAAAAATTTGATTACAATTTATATAATCACATAATTGCATATAGAGATGAAGGTATGTAAGATAAGGTGGGAACAGTGTGCAGATAAACCAGTAATTCAATAATAATAATATTTCAAGGAGAACTGTTTAACTTTAGGTTAAATGTACATATGTATACAGTACATATAATTTAGTCTATAACGGTTCTAAATTTTGCCGATTTAAAAGATCAGCTAACATATTTTTTGTACTAAATTTGACTTTGGAAAAGGCTTCTTTGATGAGGTTCAGCATGCATAATATGGTGGTAGAAAAATTAAAGTGTGTCTTTTCTAACCGACAGGATTACGCATTTCCTGCGTCTTGTAGATATTTGCATTGTCCAAAACCAATCTACCTTCGTCCAAATATCGTTTCCCAATTTCTGAAGTAATCTTCAAAGAAAGACGCGGAGCTTTTGATTTCTTACTGTGTAATTAACATTATTTGATATTTTTTAAATATAATATATATGTAAAAGTACTTGATTCACAAAAGGGTGAACTTCGTTTGAAAAATCTGTACTCTGCACGCTTTATCTATGGATATCACAACCTGCATTCATGCTACGTACCCGGTCGGTTCCTCTTGGCTTTCTCCCCCGAGGCGTGGTCAGAATATCGACGAGGATAAACAAACGTGCAAATAGAGTGCTAATATAAAATGCAAAAGTTATTCGCGCACCGTCGCGGCGCTCCGACAAGGAAATATCGTGCGGATTTTATTTATCTAGCAATTATATGTACATTACGTTTGACATCAATTATCCGTGTAATGTGAGAAACTTACATATCCCTTGTTGATCATCCGACGATATTATACTTTTTCGCGAACGATAAATGGCAAAATGTTTGTGCAAGGCAAAACATGCATGTAGGAAGAGTATATTAATGATAAGCATAGCTTTTGTGACTTGGTAAAGATCATTGAGGATCATCTTGGATTAACGGTTTATTTTTTAAATATAAAATACTATTTTGTAGTATTTGTAGCGCGTAAATTTTTGCGTGTCCGAATACTCTGTAAGGTTATGCATGTATCTCGCATGTTGGTGTACTTGATTCGTCTTGACAACATTTTAGACGGTTTTTTACGCGTTTCTTTAACCCATTTGCATCATAAGGAAATGTGAAAAAAGGTTTTTACCACCAAATTTTTTTTTATTATATTTAAGTAGAAAAATAACTGCGAGTAAAAGAACTTCATATTGTTATTATTATATGAAAAAATAAATTGCAAATATGTGGTTTACGTCCATATATATTACTGAGAATGGCGGAAATGCTGATTAGTTACTGCGTGCAGCATGATAGCATTTAGATAACTCAGACATGATGCACTTTAGGTAACTCATTCTTTTTTCCCACCCGAATTCACTGTCACTCTCATTTTGATTATTATCAGCATCATCACTTATTTCAACAATTTATCTTCGTTTTAGTGGCTCAATTTCTTCTGCACTATACTCAGATCTAAATTTCATCTCCAACAACACATTTCTATTTTTTAGCTAACGAATAATGACAGTGATCAACAAAGTTAAGCGTATGCATACGGCTCCGGTGATAGTGACCAGGAAAATTGAGCGTATATATATATATATATGCTAATGATGTAACTGGGTTAACGTGCTTAACGTTTTCCAGCCATTAAATGTTGGTCGATTCGTACAACACGTAGGAAATGCTTGCCAGACAATAAGGCGCATGTTGGAACGCGGTACAAAATTTGTCGAGGAAGCGTGTAAGAGACTGCATTTAAATGAACAGCCATTATTTTGAGCACTTGCCACGAAGAGTGTATTGTGCGATCGTCATTATGTTCAAGGCGTGTGTAATCGCATAAGAATTGGCTTCGAAATTAAATACCCGGATATCTTTAGAACATGTACATATTAACCGGTCTAGGTTTCTTTGGATGCATTCGGATTAAAACTGCTTATTACTTACATGCACTCTAATTTCGTATCATTGTCACATTTCCTTTCGAAGATATGTGCAAGGCAGATTGGCGCAATACAAAGTACTTGGTTATTGCTTATTACCAAAGCATCGGAAAAGCAAACGTGCTCGACATTTTATCGACGAATGGCGCTGTACCGCATCTGTGCCGCATCGTCGTCTATTATGTATGACACAACATTGTGATGAATAAATATTTCGCATAATGCACATCCTGCTTGTGCTTGAGCATGCTTGTTAAGATTTTATCGTGATTCTGATTAGCGACTTTCCCCGTAAAAATGAAGATCAATGTAAACCGACTTCCGTTAAAAAGTTTCTCGTCGAAAGAATTAACTTACATCGTTTTATGGATCTTTACTGACTATACTAAATTGTTCAATAAGGTCGAGGAGTCTATTCGTCAACAGTAGAACTAAAATTTCGATGTCACTTTAGTATTTCATGTTTCATAAGAACATAGCCACAATTTCAATATTTTAAATCAAATTTTGAGTTTCAGAAAGCTGTGTGCACAGTGGATGCTGCATTCTCTAACTATGCAACAAAAACACATTCGAATACGATTCTGTTAGCTATATTTGGAGCGTGTCTTAACTCTTAAAGTCTTTAACTTTTAGTTTAACTTTTTAGTTTCAAGTTTTTAGTTTAAAACTTTAGTTTAAAGTTTGAATCTTTAGTAAACTAAAAAAAAAACTTCAGTTTAAAGTCTTCAACCATTATAGACATTTTTACAAATAAAAATTCGCTTTTTTAATTCTGTTTCGCGAACTTATTGAACAACCTAGTATTGGGCAGTTGAGATCAACTTTGCATCGTCGTCGATATGTCGTTAAATGGTGACGCGATGTTTTCATCGAATCGACTTGCTTCGCGTCATATCGTTTTTCGGTGCAGAAGCTGGAGCTCCTTACCTTGCAAAATAACGATAGAGGGGATGCAGGGATGGAACAGCACTGGAAGAATAATCGGCGAAACTCGAGACTTTTGTTAGACTACTGGCCGCCGCTCCGCAAACGGAATCAGTCACGTTGCTCGTGCTTTGGAGCTTCGCCAGAAACTTTTTGGTATCCCTTTTGAATTTCCGGTCGCGGCACGGAGTTAGAGAACTCCACCGTGAGCTCTCTCTTTCTCTCTCCATTTCTGTATATGTTATTCACGACATCGAGATCGAGTGTTTCGCATATCTTCGCGAAAATAAAAAATAAGTAAATTCGCTGAGGATGAAAATCGACCAGCTCTAGATTTTTAACAGACACTCTTTGTACGAACGGCTTACGGCAAAGGTTCTTAACCTTTTTCGGTCAATGGAACGCTGTGACAGTAAGATAAAGGCCACGAACCCCCTTCTGAAAATAATATTCTTAAATATATAACCATGTACTAAACTTAAAAAAGACCATTTTTATTGAAGCGTATAATAAATAATTAAAATTAATATACGTAAGAGATTACATATTCTACTTGTAAGATGCATGTCAATGTCAATGATGGTTGTTACTGTATATTCTCAATAGGCAAAAAATGAAAAAAGCTATAAAAAATTATTATCAATTGTATCTATCATCTTATACTTGCATTAATTTCCAAAAAGCTTATGTCATGAATTCCTAATCCGGTATTTATGGATCCCTTTTTAGTCCGTAATGATATATTACCACATTATACCATATTATATACATATTACCTTCTTTATGGTAATATATCATCACGGACTAAAAATAGATATATAAAAGAGATCCATGAACATCGGATTAAGAATCCATGATCTAAGCTTTTCCTTTTTTCCTTTTTTATTATCGATGGTCGCCGTTTAGAGCGTTACGCGTTTTTTGCGGAGTAACAAAGAAAATTCCCAAGTACGAGAATTATTAAACTCTACGTCCGACGGGCATCCTTATCCTTAATCCCAGAGCCCACGATCTCTTTTCGCAATAACGCCGTCCAGTCTAGGCGGCTGCATTCCTTCGGTGTCGGCGCACGTGGTGGCGGCGGCGTCTTTCTTTCCTTCCCTTTCGTTTTTATTTATTTCACGCGCGTACCGCTGCACCCTTCGTAATTGCATTGCACCAACCGATGACATTTATTGGTGTTGATTGACACGTTACATCAGTTATGCTCCGATTCAAGGTTCACCTTTGCGCGCACGCGATGCCCTCAATAAAAGCGAGTAGCGCTGTTATTATAGCGACTGGACGTCAATGCTTTTGGTGGAGTACAACGGTCAGACCGGACGAAAGAACCTCGTCCATCTTCAGCAACAGTATACATAATATTCAGTAAATAATCTTTAGGAAAAATAAAGGAACCTTGAATTTGTGTAAGATTTTGTAGGTAGAGAATGAGTCATATAAGCATGTGTCCTGAAATGTGTCCTTGCTAAGATATGAGCCTCTATAATCGAGTTTATAGATAAGTGTGATCAGTCTATACTTGGTTGAAGAATAAGTTCGGGGAACGAAAATCAAAAAAAATGAATTTTTGATTGTAAAAATGACTTTAAAAGTTACAGACTTTAAACCAAAGTTTAGGAACTTGAACTTAAGTTTTAAGCTAAAGTTTTTTGGTTTACTAATGTTTAACACTTTGAATTAAAGTTTTAAACTAAAGATTTAGCGGCTAATGGTCTCAGTAATCGATGACGCTATAAACATAACACACATACTAAAGATTTAAACTTTAAACTTTAGACTTTCAAAGTTAAAAAAACGCTTCGAATGTTTATGACAAGGTCGTATTCGAATGTGATTTTGTTGCATTGTTGTTGTGCAAAATATTGCAAAAAAAATATTGAAATTTTGACTGTATTCTTATAAACCATGGAATATTAAAATAACGTTGAAGTTTTAGTTCTACTGTTGACGAATAGCCGGCGCTCTGTGAACTTATTGAAGAACTTAGTATAGTCAGTAAAGATCCATAGGACGATGTAAGTTAATTTTTTCAGCGAGAAACTTTTTAACGGAAGTCAGTTTACTCTCGTCTTTATTTTTACGGGGAAAGTCGCTAATCAGAACCGCGATAAAATCTTAACAAGCAGTATGTACGGATGTGCATTATGCGATATATTTATTCATCGCAATGCTGTGTCATACATAATAAACGACGATGCGACACAGATGCGGTACTGCACCATCCGTCGATAAAATGTCGAGCACGTTTGCTTTTCCGATGCTTTAGTAATAATTAATAACCAAGTACTTTGTATTGCGCCAATCTGACTCGCAGATATTTTCGAAGTGAAAAGTGAAGCTGATACGAAATTAGAGTGCATGTAAGTAATAAATAGTTAGATTAACAAGCGAAATCCATCGAAAGAAACCTAGATCAATTAATATATGCATGTTCTAAAGATATCCGGGTATTTAATTTAGAAGCCAATTCTTACGCGATTACACACACCTTGGACATAATGACGATCGCGCAATACACTCTTCGTGGCAAGTGCTCAAGTGGCAGGTGCTCATTGAACAACCTAGTACTCCAACAAGGGGATTCGATACAATTCAATTCCAAATTCGAGTAGAAAGATGCGATATAACTCATGATAAGTTTTCATTGAAGTTTCGTCTAATACGTTTCACAACATACGTCGACTACCTTTTTTCGGATTTATGGAATGGTTTTAGATGAAGGGACTGTTTTGTGATTACTATGTGATATGTTATTATTTATAGCTGTCCTCCTTTCTTGCTTTTAATAATATAATATTATAAAAATATCGAAATTAAAATAAAGGTAGGCTCGTAAAAATCCGAAGAAAATTGCATTACAGTGTTCTAATTATTTGCTAAAGCAGAGGAAAATTTATTCGATTAAGATCAGCTAATTCGCATGTCACAGAATAATTCTTCGATTTACAATAAACCGTGATTTCTTGACAGAACGAAAGCTGAGTTGAAGTGAAATACATACACGGAATTTGAAAGTTACTCTGAATTACACAGAATTAACGCATTAGCACAAATAAGTTTTCCAATGTTCCGATGCATCGTCAACGATTACAATCGGTTTGATACATTTTTTTTGCACGATACCTGGTACGAATATTACTCATTTATACAATGAAATCTGTACGTACAAGCCATACAATATGCACAAGCTCATGAGCAGGATCTGTTATAATATACAGCTCATGAAATACAATATAAGCGATGAGCGGCAACGAATTAGACATAAGAGTGGCGAAGTGGTTGGCAAAATCTTGGAATAATGATGGACATTTTCAACATACTGTAGCACAACTGTCTGCGTAGACTGTTGCGTTGCAAGGTTTACGTTTGCTCCTTGAATTTTCAATGTCGACTGCTGAGATCATTTTGGCGTAGATCCTACTAGTTTGAAACAACTAGAACTACGGAAGCGGTCAAAGTTCATAAATTTTTAGAAAATGCCCCGAAATTTCTGACGATCTCTTACTTCCTCTTTATACCTTTTTCTCTTTTCAGGTTATTATAATATATTTGGATATTTTTGAATAGCTCGTAGTTTTGGTATTAACCATCTTAGAACATTTATGAAAATTTGGAGAATGTTCAAAAAGTGTTTAGAATTGTTTAAGCTTGTCGAGAAATGCGATGCTTTTTTTTATATTCACACAATTGTCAATACATATAACAGAAGTGTGAAATACTTTATTCAAAACGTCATTAAAATAATTAATTACACGTTTTTTTGCGCTTTCATGCTCTCAAAGATACGCAAATCCAACTATTCTTAATGAGAATTTTCAACAGATTTATATCATAATCTGAGAGTCTGTATAGTTACACTAGGTGTCTGCATATTTGTATAAGCAGTACAAATTTTAATACGTTTCCAATATTCCAGCATTTTAATACGTTTCCAATATTTCTGATATATTTTTATATTTAATAAATCGGCACAGATACATGTTTTGTTTTGATATACCTACATCCAGCTGTTTCTAAATGTAAATCTAGATATTACATTATAAAAATGTATCAAACCGAAAAATATTCGAAGTTTTGAACGGAAATATATATTACACAAGGCTGACTAATTATGTATACAAGTGTACCGGTATAAAGTGAGCGTTTTTTGGTGAAAATAAAACACCAATTTTGAATGGGAAAGTAAAAAAATTGTATTTAAAGTATCGACCGTTGCTTTCTACAGATTTTGACCACCTTTCTGGCAATTTGTGGATACCACGCCAATTACAAATGTTCGTCTTTCGAAGCAAACCAATCAGACACCCAATTTTCGACTTCTTCGTAGGAATCAAAGTGCTGCTCAGCCAATGCGTGTACCATCGATGAAAACAAATGGTGGTAGTCGGAAGGGGCCAAGTCTGGTGAATACGGCGGGTGGCGTAGCATCTCCCAGCCAAGTGCTTTGATTGTATCCCGAACCGGTTTTGCTTTGTGTGCAGGTGCATTGTCGTGTAACAAAATTACTTTACCGTGTCTTCTGGCCCATTCCGGCCGTTTTTCAATCATGCATGGTTCAAATTGATCATTTGTTATCTGTAGCGATTAGTATTAACAGTTTCACCAGGTTTTAGAAGCTCACGATACACCACACCTTTCCGATCCCACCAAACACAGAGCATTGCCTTCTTGCCGAATCGATCTGGTTTTGCAGTCGATGTTGATGCTTGTCTCGGATTCATCCATGATTTTTTCCGTTTAGGATTCTTAAAATAAATCCATTTTTCATCGCCAGTAACGATTCGATGCAAAACTGATTTTCTTTCGTGTCTTTGAAGCAAAATTTCACAAGTGTTTTTCGGTTTATCCATTTGTCTTTATTCGATTCATGTGGCATCCATTTTCGACACTTTTGGATCTTTCCCATAGCTTTTAAACGGTCAGAAATTGTTTGTTGTGCAACATTTAACATTGCTGCCATTTGCTTTTGACTTAAAGTATCATCTTCGTCCAATATTGCTTGCAATTCGGCGTCTTCAAACTTTTTTGGTGGTATTCCACGTTCTTCATTTCTCACGTCAAAATCATTATCTCTGAACCGTTGAAACCATCCTTTGCATGTTGCTTCTGATAGAGCATGATCATCATATGCCTCGACGAGCATTCGATGCGACTCTGTAGCACTTTTCTTCAAATGAAAACAAAAAATTAATGCTTTCCGCAAATCATCACTTTCTTGTAAAAAAAAACTCGACATTTTTAAGACGATGAAAAAATATGATGTGTGTTCAATGACTTGATGTATATTAAATATGTTTGCAGATGTCACATCAACCAAACACAAAAAAAAAAATTAAGGCTCGTTCACGACAAATGTTCCCTATCGACACATTTGCATCTTAACGCTCACTTCATACCGGTACAACCTGATATGTTTATGTTAATTTAGTTACACGTGGACGCCCTTTTGTATATAGCATACAACTTATAAAGAAATAACTAACGATAATATTCATAATACATGGACACTTGATGCATAAAGCATTTCAGGACTTACGAAGCAATCAATTTACTTCGCAGAGTGTGGAGATTCGCAGTGCCTTGTTAACGAAAGGATTAAAATGTGCTACTGAGCCAAAAAAAAAAACTACCTTATCTGAAATTTTGTTAGTCATTGAAAGTAACCTATGCCTGTAATTAAGCTTGCCTACGTTCGTCTTATAAAGGGGCATTAAATAATAGGTGTTTATTCTGTACTGTCTTTTTGGAAGCACATAAATTAATTAATTCTAGTGCTCCGGAGCAATACATAAACCGATTTAATACCTTAAAAAGAAATACCAAGTCTACCATGAGCCTATGCTGTCCAAGTATGGACATACTAAATGTGTTCAGGATATCGTCGTAATCATGTGAAGTTTTCGGTATTGATTTATTATTTATAGTTTTAGTATTGGTATTATTAATCATAGTATGTATTCTTTACAACGTATCCACCATGGATACCGCACGACTACGGTATACGCACGTTATATCGTTCAATTAATTGGGTGCTTAATACCAGAACTATTGCAGTAGTTAAAATAGCTTATCCGTTATTACTCGTACAAATTTTACTGTATTTATCAAAATGTGTTTTCGGAAAATTTTCGTTACTTGGACCGTTTATTTTAAAAGTGGTGCAAGTCCGTTTTCTGTTGTGTCGAGAAAATTCAAGGTTAGCATATTTATTAATTAAAGAATATAGGTAAATTAAGTCAAGTTTGGCAAAGTTTCTATTAATTTATAAATATGTAAGTTGATGATATAAATTTCTTTTAAGCGAATTTAACGAAAATAATTTATGTTTACGTGCTGCAACTGGACTTACATCATTTTCATAATCAATGGTCACACAAATTTATTTTACGGCAAACTTAAAATTGTATAAAGCATCGGCATTTCTTAAGACAATAAATGCTAACTAGTTATAAAGAAAAAGTTTACACTAACTTAAGCTTAAATTACGTGACATCTCGTTTATTAAAAAAATGGACTTGCACCTCTTTCAAAATAAACGGTCCATTTTCGTGCGATGCGGATCTGTTTACTTTCTTTACCTTCCATTCCTTATCGTAGATGTTTACAGTATGTATCTCAATCTGTTGGTGCAATCCCCGCTAGTTCTGGCGCTGAAATGAATTGAGATTTTATGCCCGGCCTGCGTAACGCAGTTGCCCGCCTCGCGAACGAAACGGCACTTGCGAGTCAACTTGCTCGCGGGCACGGCTCGCCACGTGCGCATTCAATTTGTTTGAGGTAGTCGAACGAGCCGCAGATGGGAATCGGAATTAAATTACACTTCGACGTCGTTTAATCTGTACGCGCGATAAGAATTGCTCGATGAATTCAGGTGGTATCGCGAGACAGAGCGGCTCGCACTGCGTATGGTACCTTGTACGCGTCTCTCGTGCATTATCGTGCCCTCGCTTGGTGATTATTTCAGACTCTTTTATGCGGAGGGGAACGCTCAAACCGTGAGGATAAACGGCGATTGGGTGACTAATAATAATAACAATAATACCAATAATCTCATTCAGACATCCCAATTTAAACCAGGAAAGCACGCATGCAGTTTGTAGGACAAGCAAAAATACAAAACTCCTTATTTATTTACCGTGTGAGTTTTTAACCTACCATAGATTGAAACGTATGTAAACCGATTTGGCTTAAGTTGAATTTTATGCCCCCCCCCCCCCAAAGCTAACCCTAGAAGTGAGCTTGTACCTTCGAGGATCGTTGGAGCGATGTGGAAAATTCGATCGCTCAGTCCTGCCTTGAGTTTCATCGACGTCGTTATTATTCGTAACATTATTACCGCGCAACTCGACGTTACCACAATCGCGAATGTCACCGTCGATATCCCTGACATCGCGTCATTATTGTCCGCGTTGTGCAATTCACTGCAACTTCTTGAAAAATATTTTAAACACGACCTTCATTCTAAACGCCATGTTCTTAATTAGATTTTATTGGGTTGTTCGGAAAGTCATTTCGTTTTGTTTTTCGTTTTTCACCAACCAAAAACTACTGTGTAGAATTAATAGAACTTTTTCACACACAAGCCTTGCAATATCAGCTC
>JBCFXI010003129.1:0-12033 GCA_038496175.1 Ampulex compressa
TATACCATACTCGTACAAATGCTTGTCATGGAAATATTATCTTTAAATTTAATACACTGTGCAAAGTTGGCTGCCACCGCTCGCCATTTCATTTTCCGCGACTTTTTTTAAAATCGAAAACCATAGAAGAAAGCAAAATGATGGATTAAAAAATGTAATATTATTTTATATTCCTCATTGCGAACCTCAAAAATCTCAAAAGGCCAATAATCAAGCGATCTCGATATTCTTTAATACACCCCACTGAGCCCATTGAGCCGTGCTCCAAATAACCATAATGGTCGGTGCCCAAAATCAATCGGAAAAAAAAAGAAAAAAAAAACACACCGACTCCGCCATTCCGCTCTTCCATCATTTCGGCTTTAAATTAGTTACCAGTGACCGCAAATATCCCGGTAGACTAATTTTCATTCAAATCAATCCTCGTATTTTCCCCGCGAATTCGGGACCCCCAACCACTGTGCGCCGGCTTGTGACGTAAATTACTAAAGTACGGCAGCGAGCTCCGCTTTTGTACCCGCGATACGCCGGTTTGATAAGCGGAACTCTTTGTTCCGGTGTGCCTTGCCGGAACGTTCGACGACGTTTCGGGTTTATCTGGCACGCGGATGCGGATCAACGTTTGCGGCTCAACGTAACCCAGTTTCCTGGCGGGCCTACGCTACCTTCATAACGGATGCGGGCGAATGTGTGCTGCAAGAAGTTGAGGGGATGACTGAGGAACGATGATTAACGCCCTGCGTGTTAATGTTACACGCTATTAACCAAGATTCTCGCGCTGCAGACGTATGCTAGATCGGGGAATTGGGACACATTTTCTTTTTGCATTTTTGCGCGACAGATGTATAGCAGATGATAAACGCGAAAAGGTAGATTTTTACGGAGTCTCATGATTTTTTAATACGCGTAGGTACTTCTTTGGTAATTCGACTATGTTTCTTTTGCAAAGTTGTCCAAATTATTCAGTGTCTTGTGAGCGAATCTGATTGACAAAAATGTTTAGATGAGCCCAAGATATAGAATGCCTAAAAGGAAACCTGAAATATAGAATAGGAAGATGTGGCGTTTGGTGACCTAGGTTTATTAATAGGATACGTTCGAAATAAAACGAACAGCGATCATAATTATACGGCTCTCGATTAACGGTATTAATTTCAGGTAACCCAATTTCCAAACGCGGATAGTAGAGCGGCGCTCCTAAAATATCCACTTCCCTGACCTTGAGCTCGGAGAAATATTAAATTCGATATCTCGAAAGAGCATCGAACGTCGCGTCAGTCTTTACACCCTCGATAGCAGGTTCAATGCACCGTACGCGCGAAACGAGAAAGAAAACACGCACCGGCGTACCTCTCTGTTCCCCCAACAGACAATGGGATAATAAGGTTTTAACAAAGCCATACCCATTTCGACTTTCGTCTGAATACGCGTAATTACGGATAATCAATTTCCGCCAATCCTCCCTGCGCGAATATACGGTAATTAATCGTAAAACGCCAAAGGTACGGAAGAATCGTCAATCAGGGGACAATGGGCCGCTTTATGAAGGCGTATAACGCGAGTCAAGGATGCGACGACCTCTTGTTTTCCAGTCGTTGATTTCGATATCGATGAATCGAGTCTTGGCCGGCTGTGACCTGGTTCGAAAACTTCGTTCCTGGAACTTGAACGGCGCAATCAATATCGTTAACCTGCAAACACCGCTGCGATACGAGGAATAAAACGATTCTGGATGCAGCCCCGAAAAGCGTAATCCCATTAAAAAGCAACGGCACCGAAATTCGCGCCGCGGAAATCGCGGGCCGAGTCGACGTATGTATCGCGAGACTTTTCACGGAAAAGGGATAAAAAGCCTGGAAATTCGCAACGCGTTATTATCTCTCCGCGGCCGATCGAGATATCCTTTGTAATAATCGTAGTTATCTTTTACGTATTTCTTTTTGTATTTTTTTTCATGAATACTGGCGTCGTTAATGTTTCAATTATCCAAAAGAATCTCTCAAGGGATGTTATACGGATGTTTTTGGAGTCCGTAATATATAGTGGTTTAGCACGATATCGCGCTGTACAGATTGGAAATTAAGCGTCCTGTTTTACAGTAAACTCGAAGTAAAGGAAGAAAAGGGGTTTGCTTGGCTACCGAACTTTGAAGCTAAATACAACTCTGCCAAACTGGGCGGCGTTAGAACCACGGGAAGTTTATATTAAAAAGTAAAACTGAACTGCCCTCTTTCCAATTCGTACAATAAAGCTTTTGGCGAGCGATCAATTATAATTTCCAAGCATCCGCGGCGTTGCCTCGTAAAAATAATTCCACCGACACGCGTACGTCCGCGCATCCTGTCCGAGCGGTTTGCAGCGACGAGCCTGATATGCAAATAGGCCTATTATTTCCGTCGGTACAGTGATAATTTTAACGCAAGTAGAGGAGGAGGTGGGGTCCGGCTACAAATGGTCCTGCATAAAATCGAAACGAGCATCGTAATCGCCGATGCGCACTCTCGCTCCTTGTTCCGCATTGCCAGCCAAAAACGTACAATCATCCGCGAATGGTTCGCCCAACGCACGATCCAAAAAGAAAAACCAAACCCCATTATAAATTCCTCCTACGAAACACCCCATTACGAATCCCAGGATAAAATTCTCATATAGAAAAACATCGGTGAAAAACAGTATCAAAAAACCGCACACAAAACCAGCATCCTTTCCAGCTTGAAACATCGTCGCTCCTATTCCCAGCTTCGCGAGGAACCTCGATGAATATCCAATCCTCCCGAAAGTCCAGCCGAGGTTTATCATCGGCTTCTCTATCTTCTGCCACGGGACACAACAATCCACCCCATCCTGCTCCCCCCCCCCCCTCCCCCCACTTCACCACCACCAAGTCTCGCGAGTCGGAAAATACAAGCATTCGGAGGGATGCGAAATGTCAAGCAGGCCGATATCGGCCAAGCGGAATATCGATAAAAATTTCCTAGCCGAGCTGCCTTGACGGCCGCAATTTACGCTCGCCGCTCGCAGGTGTAAATCAAGGAGGGAGGGAGGGAGGGGGGGGGGGAGGCAAATTTTTGGTTTTTCCAATCATCGGCCGGACAGAAATTATCGGCGTATCGGGGGCCGTTCCTGTAAATCCACTTACCAATCTACGATACTGGAATGGGCCGCGTGTACTCGCACATGTCATGCGCCACGTGTCGTCCGTGGTTGCGGTGAAATAAATTTCAAGCCCCGCTCGTTTTTTTCCTCGTCCGCCCGTGCGTTGCGCATTCGGACCCCCCTCCCCCTCCTCCGCCCCTGGTTACACCTGCCCGCGCCCTTCCTGGCCCATGAAATTTTCACCGTCACGGCTTCTGCACATCGCTGAAGGGGCCGGGAATCCTGTTTCGCGCGTTTTCACGGCTCTCTCTCTCTCTCTCTCTCTCTTTCTCTCTCAGTCTCTCTCCCCCCCCCTCTCTCTCTCTCTTTCTCTCTCAGTCTCCTCTCCTCTCCTCTCTCTCTCTCTTTCTTTCTCTCTCTCTTTCTCTCTCAGTCTCCTCTCCTCTCCTCTCTCTCTCTCTTTCTCTCTCTCTCTCTTTCTCTCTCAGTCTCCTCTCCTCTCTCTCTCTCTCTCTCTCTCTCTCTCCCTCTCTCTCTCTCTCTCTCTCTCTTTCTCTCTCAGTCTCCTCTCCTCTCCTCTCTCTCTCTCTCGAGGCGCGCTACTCGAGCCGACGTACCTGTCCTCCGGCCATCCCGAGGATACGTTCTGAATTATGCAAGACAAGGAGAATGGAAGAAGCGAGTCCCGCTCTCGATGCTCTTCGACGGCCACTCATCGGTTTATGGGGGGGGGTGGGGGAAGGGGAGGAGGGCGCCTTTTACGCGTGCCACGGTGATGGACTTATGGTCCCGCTGAGTTATGGATTAACCGCGCGGCTTCTACATCGATCTTCGGGTGAATAAATGGCGGGTTTTGTGCGGTGGCACGTTGAATGCGGCCCGGCGCGGGGCGAATTTCAGCGGGGGTATTGTATTGCACGTGCGTACCATCGACAAAGGAAGTGACAGAATTGGAGTACTCGCCGGTATAGTGTCTGGCGCAAAGGTGCAACGCGAGCAACGAATATCGGCAGCGTTGACGTTCGATGTTTTGGGGATGGTTTTCCGTAATTCCTGCGATTCGGTTTTAATCGGGGCGAGGCGTTGCTCGAACGATCGTTTAATGTGTGTCGATGATGAAAGTGTTTCGGGCGGTGTTCGATTAATCAGTTCGTGAGTCATTTTGAAATCGAGGTGAGTTGCGATTCCACGATGCTCTGCGGTTGATGAAAGGAATAGCGGATAGTCGCGCTTAAGTGCGTGCTCGAGTTAAATTTCTTTTGTGAGTCAATACTTCGAAATTTCGTGGAGATTGTTGTATATGAAAGAAGATACCTTTCAACTTTTACAGAGATCCATTTACCAACGAATTAGAATAACGTTATATTCGATGTCTTAGGTATGATTTTATGCAATTCATACGATTCGGTTTCAATCGACGACGTTGGCAAAGTTGAACGATCTTTTAAAGTATATCGATGAAAATGTTCCACGCGGTATTCGATTAATACAAATCATTCCGCGAAATTAAGGTAAAACACTTCTACGATACTCTGCGGTTTTTAAAAGAAACAACGAATAATCGCGGCTTCAACTTCCGCAGAGTTCCACTTCCCAACTAATCAGCGCCCCGCGAAACGCCACAAGAACAATTCTTCTTAATAAAATCATAACACCCTCTTAATAAAAAAAAATAACACCCAGCTTATACACCAAATCCATATTCCCTACGACTCGAAAATCTACGAAAAAACATCCCAAAAATCTCTCCCCGTCCCTCCGGAAGGAACGAGACACCCCAAAGTCGCTCTTCCAAGACGTGGCAGAACTCGAGGAAGCCCAGTGACCACCCGCCAACCCCTCCCCCCTCAAACTACCCCCGGCAAAAACTCCCCCAGGCTCGTTATTACTCTCGCGCAGCGCGATATAAGGTAGTCGTCCTGCTCACGGCGCCTGCTTGCCGCTGTTTCTCATCGAGCCGATGAGTAGTCACCGAGTTGGTCGGCGGTTGGAA
The DNA here is from genome assembly GCA_038496175.1 of Ampulex compressa. Lineage (NCBI taxonomy): Eukaryota > Metazoa > Arthropoda > Insecta > Hymenoptera > Ampulicidae > Ampulex > Ampulex compressa. The sequence continues at coordinate 5,090 of JBCFXI010003129.1, forward strand.
CACGACGTGGGTGGGGGATTCGCAGCAGGTTCCCCGGCTAACCTATCGGTTTCTGGCCGGCTGCCCCGCTTAATGGGAATTGAGAACTTTCGACTCGGCTACCGGCCGCGATAATTCATCCCTCTCGTAGCGGCGTATGCTATCCCTGTCCCCCTCCCCTGGCCCCTCCTGTGCGCCGGGATATCGCGATGAGAACAGAAGGCACAGAAGGCACAGTGGTGTCGCGGAGGAACCTTGGCAACTGGAACACCGCGATTTTCTTGTTGTATCCTCGTAACACGCGAGGCCTGGCTGTTTAAATCCCCCTTTCCAGCGGAAGCTATTGTTTTTTGGGAGGAGAATTTAATTTGGGGGGAATATGATTTTGGAGATGCAGTCATTGGTGGAGAGGGATTATGCTGATGATTGGGTTGGTAAGGGTTATTGTGAAGTATTGTTTGCTGATATGTTGTTTGGTTTTCTTCGATAGTGGTTGAGGATGAGGTCTGGAAGGAATAGTTTTGTGAATTTGACGAGGAAATTGTTTTGATTGTTTTGAGAAAGAAATTGTTGATTATAGACGTTATAGAACACATCGTGAAATACTAGAAAGGTTTGTAATTCTTGGAGAAAGATATTTGGGTTTTGATGGGGGAGGTTTTATTTGGACGAGCTTCAGTGAGTTTTGCGAAGGATAGTTTTCTGTTTTTATCTGAGTTATTCTGGTGGTATCTTTGTCATTTGGATTATACGCGTTGAGGGGGCTCGCGAGAATAGGAACGAACCGGATGTGGGAAATTAAGGATGAGGAAAGTGTGCTTCGGTTGAAGTTTTATTTTTGGCCATTGTCCAGGAAAAGGGAAGACGGATTGTTATTAATTGTTTTAGCTTTGCGCTTTGGTAGTTGACCTCGACGTAAATATAAGACGATTCTATGTTGTTGCTAATTTCTGGATTTTAGGATAGATCTTAGAAACTATGATATATAGTTATAATTATATTTATTGATATATATATATATAGATATATTATAAAAATATATAGACTTAATATTATAAAAAATTGTTCGTATAAAAATCGAATGACTTTTCATGCACTTCCAACCTGTGAAAAGTATCTCTGCACAATTTGTTGTTAGGATAAAAACATTATTTTCCTTGTCAGTGTGAAAGGAAGGCCAATCACGCAAACGAGCCCACGATGTTCTACGCCGATGACTCGCGACCGGTAAACGAGTTTAGTCGAGCGAATTCTACCGTTTTCTCCCTTTGCTTTCCCCCCTCCCCCCTCTCTCACGCTCTTACTCCACGTCCTAAAATTCATTATCGCCCTTCGCTTTATTCCCCTTAAACACTGCCAATTCGATGTACCTCTCGATCTCCACGAATGGAAGACGAAGAGTAACGCGTGGAATTTTGACTACCAATTGGCGATGTTGAAAGCTCCAATTAAAGCTACGATCAATGATGCGAATTTTAATTGTAAGCTTTAATTGTACGTGACACGAGAATGTCGATGGAAGATCAAAATTTACAAAAATTAATACACACCGATATAAACGAGTTTAATTAAATAAATAATAGCTTTGTCTGCTCTTTCCTTCTCTCCCCTATTATTCATTGTCATTTTTTATAACCTTACATTTTTCTCTTAATAAACACCGGCAGCTTATCGTAAATTTGACTTGTAAACAATTTAAGAGATGAAAAAAATATTCACCTCCAAATTGCGAAATCCTCATTCAATTCTTCAACAAGAACGAGGCCCATTTCTCTACTCAATACACAGTTGATATAAAAAAAAAACCACAGGCTTGTATAAATCAGCGCCTTACCCATCCAAAGGAAAAAAAAGGAAAAAACAAACAAATTTCAGTAACCCAATCGACATTGATCTTCCAACAAAGCTTAACGCGCCTTCGAAAGAAAAAGAAAAACATCCCCAAGCATATCTCTCTCGTCAAACATTCCAAAGAAAAAAAAAAAAAAAAAACATATCGACGACACGATCGTACGCGATGCGCAGTTATACCTTCAATCCGCACGTCCGAAGGTACAGGCCTCTGAACAGATAGAGAGAGAGAGAGAGGGGGAGAAAAAAGCGGGATTTAAAAGTCGTCCATCGGTAAAAAGAGCGTGGAATCGTTTGTGTCCAAGCGGCCGGATCGCCTCGTTTAGAATTCTCATTGTGGTAAGTGGAGCCCGGAGCGGGGGAATTTCGTTTCGAGGGAAACGATTGCATCGCGACCATTCTGCGTCCTGCGCATTTTTTTCCCTCGCCCCTTTTTTCCCCGCTCTCCCTTTTTTTTTTTTTCCGCGAGGCGTCCGTTTCAAACATCGGGAACCGGCCGGATGCTTTCACGTGAACAAATTGGTCCATCAACGGCAGTAGATTATTTTAATGGCGCGCGTCCGATCCAAACGGGAAACACGTTAAATCCATACGCTCTCCCCAACGAAGACACCCAGGCGTATGTACATAATAAAGGCGCCTACTCGGGTGTCTCTGGTAATGAATATTGCGGAGCGTGCCCATGGGTATCGGGCCAGCCTATGCACCTTGCGATCCGTGGAACTGGAAGAAAGGGGGAAGGGAAGGAGGGTTTATTCGCTGGAAGGGCTTTATTAAAAGGACGTAGGGGAGATTATTGCGAGTTAGGGACTCGGTTAACTTGTGTTAAGATACAGCGATCGGGAAGCTTATTAGTTGGGAGCAAAACGGTATATTATAGGCTGTGTCGGTTTGATTTCATTTTAAAGGATGATTTAGGGGCGTTAATCAATTTTTGCTTACGTTGAATCGTGGATTGTTTTCGGGGATTTTTTAATCTAATCTTAAAGAGGATGTGCGAGAGAATGAGCTTGAAAGGTGGAATTGAGTGGATATTTATTTTATACGTTATCCGTGCAGGAATGAATATTATAATTTGATTGTCGATGTTCGGAGTATTTGAGGATAACTGTAATATTATGGAATACGGATGTATTGCAAAAAGCATATATTTTATAGTATTAATCTACTCGCATTTCGATGCAAAGGGATGCTAATTAAACCTACTTCACGAGTTTTCACGATTTCCGATATGTATTTCCGCGACATCGTTTCGCGATGTTAGAGAAACTTCGATCGAAAGGTTCGTGATTTCTACACCTCGAAATTCTTTGCCTAGGGGCACAAAAATTGGTAAACACATCGGGTATTTCAGGAAATTTAATAATGGGTAGGGATTTAGAGCCGAGAAATAGCGTAGCTGGCTGGTTCGCTCTGTCGCGCTGGTGCAACGCCCTGGAACGAAATGGCGAATTTCGCGCAGTCTGCAAAGGTTTAATTTACCAGGCTTAGAGCCGCGAAATACGATGAAACAGAACTTTGGACTAACCTTAATGAGAAGAAACCGAGCTTCGAGAAAGCGAATTGCTCCGCTTTCCCTCTCAAAAAAAAAAAGAGGAAAAAAGAAAGAAAGAAAGAAAGAGAAGAAAAAAAAATAGCCCCCTCAACGTTTATTACATCATACGCTAGAAGCTATGCCAGAAAATTCTCGCGCAGCGGTTCAACGAAATTATGCAATTCTAAAGTATCTTAAAGTTGTTCCAAAGACCTTCGAGCTAGGATGTACAGGGTATAAAGCAAAAACGCGTTGCTCAAGGCATAAGTTACGTATAACATTTTCCGTTATATTAAACATAAAACTTGGAAACCGCCGCGGACGGCTAACAGGAGTTCCACGGCTTTCCTTATTCGTCCCCCCACCACTCCACCTCCCCCCCCCCCTCCTCTCTCCCTCTCTCTCTCTCTCACGCCGCCTTTCTACAATACCTTGTTTGCGTTGCACGCTCCTTCCTTAGAGACGAGAATGTACAGGGATAATAAACACAATCTCTACGGAATATTTAGCGTCGCGTATAATGTTATTCTCAACTCCTGGACTTGTACTCGACCTCCTCCGCTTTTTCGAGCCCCCCCCCCTCCTCCTCCTCCCCCCACCCCTGGCTATAACCCCTAATGCGGGACGACGGCGAGGCTTACGAGGATGGCGGCAAAGCAGAATTTCGTCGGGCCCTAAATTTTCCATCAGCGCTGAAGTTCTTCGTGTTCCCAGCTGAAACGTCTTTCCGTTTGACAGACACGCGGCTCTTCGTGAATCCGACTAGCATAATGGACGCGGAAGGGCGGGAGGGGGGGCGGGGTCAAGGGGGAGGGGCATAGGAAAGGGGAGTGACAGAGAGATGAACAAGCGAGGAGATGAGCGAGTGAGAAAGAGAGTGCCTAAGAGAGAGTGAGTGACAGGGGTAACATGGAGGGGGGGGGGTGAGCAAAGGAAGAAATGAGTGAGAAAATGGATGCGTAAGAGTGAGTGAAAGAGAGGGAGAGGGAGAGAGAGAATGCTAGCGTATGGGTGAGAGAGAGTGAAAGTGAAAGAGGTTGAAGAGAGAGAGAGAGAGGGAGAGAGGGGGAGAGAGTGGGAGAGAACAAGAGGACGAGGGAGAGATTAATACGGTGAAACTCCTATCCGCGGATCTCCAAACCACCGACGGGTAATGTATAGCCGGGGATAAACCTACTAATTTGTGCAAGTCAATTTATCGTCGGTGCTGTCAGCCGACGCGATACAATGGCGACTGCCGCGGAACGATTAAGAGATCCTCGTATGCGTACTTAGCGTCGCTTTATAATATCGTTTTGGGGACAAAGCGAAGTAATGCCGCCGTTACTTGGCGTAACAAACCCAATGTAATTCCGGACAAACGGGAACGTCGTTACGGCGACGGTGTAAGAGCGATGCTTTTGCGAACTTTGGACTTCGCTTTGAATCCCGTTTTCTTTATCGTTTTGAAGGGAGGGAAAAGGGAGAAAAGGGAATTATATTCAAGAACCGATCCCGATTTTCGTGGAAATGTCAGCTTGCGTCGAACTGTTGATCTCGATAAGGTAGAATCAGTGATGGATTTGAACAATTATCTCTTTGTCGGTGGAAATACGATTCTTCGTTTTTTGTGTCACCGCGGAATTATTTTTCGAACCGTACCTTAATTACGATCTTCGACAATTTCCTCTAATTATTCTAATGCCCGCTGTCTAATCACGCTGCTCACTTATGCAGATTATAGCAACTCCATTATTCCGCGGCAGGAAATTAGCGGCACATTTGCAGGCGTAGCTGTACGCCCGACTAACACTTCCAACCCTTCTTGGAGTATTCACCGTATTTCGCTTCTCCGTACGATGCTTGATTACCTTCCGCTATTTCCGTCTCTGTTCAAATTTTTCGCTATCGCTTTCCAGCCATTTCTACATATTTCCTTCATTTCCTTCAAATTTCTACTTACCGAATCAAAAAATACAACTTTTGTATAAAGAACTCCTCGTAATCATAGAACCAATGAATTTTGGAACTGACCTTAATCCTCTAAATCAAAATTTCTTTTGGACTGCAAGTTTATCGCCATATTTTAATCCCCCTCTCATGTTTCCAATAGAAGTCACAATACTGTAAAGCACGCTTAGCCAATCCAAATTGCGCCACGCACCGTACGTAAATAAGAATAAAAGTAGTATTTACTCCAACATGTTTTCCAAATCTCTCTTTACAACCATTTCCGTGCTTATCGACGCCTATTATATACGATCAATCCGAATGCAGAGGTAGACTGAAAATATTCAATCAGCGAAACCATGAGAAAATAAAACAACACCCCAATCAGATATTAAAAAAATAACACGCATAGAACCAACAAAACGTATATTTACATAATAATAAACAAAATAAAAATATAAACACTCCATACTTTATTAAAAAAATCCTCCCAATACGATCAAACCAACACATACATATATAACAATAAATAAAACAAAAACGTAAACACCGCACACATTATAAAAAAAAAAGAAGAATACACAATTAATCATAAACAATCTTTCTTACAACCACATTCTTATATAACAATAAACAAAACAAAAACATAAACACCGCACACATTATAAAAAAAAAAAAAAAGAAGAATACAGAATTTATCACACACAATATTTCTTACAACCACATTCTTATATAACAATAAACAAAAGAAAAGCATAAACACCGCACACATTATAAAAAAAAAAAAAGAAGAATACACAATTTATCATACACAATCTTTCTTACAAACACACATTCTTATATAATTATAAATTAAACAAAAGCACAAACACCGCACACATTATAAAAAAAAAAAAAAGAAGAATACACAATTTATCATACACAATATTTCTTACAAACACATCCTTATATAATTATAAATTAAACAAAAGCATAAACACCGCACACATTATAAAACATTAAAAAAAACAAAAAATATGCAATTTATCATACACAATCATATGTCCGCCGATGCTGTCGCGAAGGAACGATGGGCGAATGGCGACCCGGCAGCTTAACGGAACGTTGCTCCGCAGTCACCCTGGTTTCTAGTGGGCTAACTCGAGCTGTCCTCCATTTCCCAGCACGATCTCTCGAACACCGGCGAAATGCGGTGCAACACACGCAGCCGCCCGACCGACGGCCGCGGCTGGCTCCCTAACCGGGGGAAAACGTTGCGGTGCCCGCCGTGCGATTCTATCAACAATGACGAGAAACCGCATAAATACGCCGGTGCAAATAGCCGCGGCTCCCCAGGAGAAATTATATCAAGAATCCCTCGCTCTCGGGGTGCTCGTAATCCGCGCAGTTATCTCGCGGTGGAGGACGTAGCTCATGAGAATAACCGGATTTCGAGGCTGCATCGTCCCCCCCAACCAAGGTTTTCTTCTTCTCCGGCATCCTTCTTTCGAAGGCACCCTAAACGCTCTTGCAAAACTATATTTGTCCATCCAAGACAGTGCGCGGATATCCGTTATCTTCTGAGACATGAAGCTTCTTCGATAATTCTACGGTGTACTACAAGAAAAGCTTGTATATATATATATATATATATATATATATATATTGATTA
>JBCFXI010003130.1:0-12020 GCA_038496175.1 Ampulex compressa
TATATATATATCCCGGTCCAGTAGAATCAGTCCAGTAGAACCAGTCCAGTAGAACAAAGACACAAAGTCCAGTCTCATTGGTAGGATTGTTCGGAACATAGCGCACGACAATACGCAGCACTTTAAACGCAGCAAAAGTTGTAGAAAATGCGCGCACAAGAACATCAACCGTAAACGGGTAGTACCAACGATGTTTACTGCCAGAAGTAGGAGAACAAGGAACCACTTTCTTAATGTTCAGTGTGGTCACATTCTTACGGGCGCGTTGTCTTCCCTTGGGCCTTCTTCGCCTTCTTGGGGGAAGCTATACCTTGCAGAATTCCGAAAGAACCGGAAGTGATGTTATTACGTCTTCGTTCAAACAAAAGATTTCTAGTAGCTCCACGAACTACATCAGAGATACCACCACTAACCCCAGCCGCTGCCAAGTCGACAGCATCCAACACAATGGGATGTCTCATTAGTTGACGTCTCTGTTTACGACGATTGTTAGTCAAGAAGACTGACATCTATTCGTCCACGTAAAAGAAAGACCTTCACTATTACTAACAGAATAAAGGAAAATACAATAAAAGTGAAAATCGACAATGACAAATGGGCTCCAGAAAGATGGTTTGAAGAAACTGTAGGTGTAGTTGAATTTAAAAGATCAACAATTTTGTTTCAACAGTCGAGCTCAGAATAGCAACGCATGATGTTGTTGGAGATGAAGAATGACTGAAATTCTAGTTAGGAAAACAAAACCATGAACTTGTATCTTGTTAGATGTACAAAGGGTTCTCTCTGTATATCGTTACTCTTGTTACGTCCTCGTTTGCCAAGTAATTGGCAGATTTTGAATTTTAGGGATTAACACGTCTCCGTGATGTTTTCCTGGAACGAGGCTGGTCCGGAGGGTGGTTTATTAATATATTGTTGCGCCGGGCGCCCATGGTCGGAGGGCCCGCTGCTGCTGCCTCTGCTGCTGCTGCCTCGCCGACGACCGGGACAAAAGAAGCTTGTTTACAAAAAGAGAGTAGGACAAGACTCCGAGAAGCGAAGACACGTTCTTTGGATCCTACTATTTCTGTACAATGTATAGTGTTATTAAATAGTGGTTATCGAACATGATACGTAGTGGTTCTTGCGTCCGTACCCCTAGTCGCAACAATATGATATAATATTGTGTATTGGTTATTATTAAAATTTAAATTAAGTTTATCGTAAGGATAAACCTTGGAATTTAAATACAATTTTATATCACATAAATCGGAAAGATGAAGTTTTTTAAAACTTTTCGAAAGATTATTTTTTTTATTAGTTTTAAATGCAACAATAACTTTACGAAGTTTCTCGATATTCATCGAAGCTTTGACCGACCAAACATGATTTTGTGTTTCTGGTAATAGCGGCTATTCGTATAAGTCCCATGACCGAAATGGAATTGTTATCGGGTTGTCTTGTTGCAGAATACGAAGATATTTTAATTTTGTGTATCTTGTGTATTTTAGGCAATTGTATTTTTGCAGCTTTGACCACTTTGTTCTCATGGACGTGTTATGTTGCGAGAACGCAACTGTTCCATTAAGTTCATAGACGTGTTATGACGCAACGCTACGTCTCTTCTGCGGTTCCACAAACATGTAATACGCGACACGCTTCCATTTGTGCAATGCCACAGACAACATATCTGGCGTGCCTTATTATTAGGTTAAGAACTTAAATTCGAAAAACTGTCAATTTCGGAAACGATACAGGAAAAGAAAATTGATTTGAATATTGTTCGTGCTTTTAGTGGACGTTCGTACTTCGAGGGTCGCAGACGTCGCGGTTCTCCTCGTGGATATCCGAACTGCTTTGCGAGTCAAGATATCGCTTCGGGAAGATGGAAGCCCGACGAAACTCAAGCACGAAGCTTGGCGCCGTGCTACTGGCCTAGATTATCGTGATTGTCGCTCACGCCTAGGGAACATATACGCCCTTCGTTACGAAATTAATCGCGCAAACCACTGGTTCGGGTGTTAAAGGAATCTGGCTTTTTTCGGTATAACAATTGGGTTTGCTACACCTTGTTTCACGAATCGAGATGTTCGAGAATGTTGAGTAGGGTTTACCGCGTGTTGTAAATACGCGATGGTCGTGATATGTGAGAGTTCACGAGCTAGTCGTCTCGCTACGTTGCTCGGTTAGTGTTATATTCGAGGTGTTTTGCTGAGTGTGTATCTCGGAGCGTTGCTAACTTTAGACTGATGCTTTTGAGACGCTTTGATGTTCAAGAGGGTTCAGCGGGGTCTCCTCGGGCGGAGTTTTAGAGATTTGTTCGTTATTACGTGCCTCCTATTGGTTTTCGAAGGTATCTGTACGGCCTCTTTAGAGTGATTGGTCGGTTGCATTTTTGGACAAAATGCAGCCCTGCCGGTTGCCAGATTATCCTTCGTTGACCGTTTTTGAAAGTCGAACGTTACTCAAAACAATAGGAGGACACGTGTGCTGTAGATAGGCGAGAGTCCCGTCTAATTTGGAGGAACACCAGATGTTTTATTCACTAAGTACCTCTGAAGATAAGCAGAGGGCCGATGCGTAAAGAATACAGCGGTCACTTCGGTACCGTTCGACACTTGGAAAACACGATGATAAACCTCTGGGTTCCTAGCTTGACTCTGCCTATTGTTGCGCCGTGACAAATATATTTGAAATTTATCGTTCCTCCTGGTTATAAAATTCAAAGCAGGGAATAGCACAAAGTGCAGCACCATAATTTACAAATTTACAATATCACGTAATGCCATATCACAATTGCCTTTCCTGTACCGTTTTCGGAATGAACAGTTTTTCGAGTTTAAGCTCTTAATCTAATAATGGAACACGCGAGATAAGTCGTCCATGATGTCGTACGAACAGAATTGTGTCACGTGTTTATACGTCTGTGGGACCGCAGAAGAAATATAGCGTCGCGTGATAATACGTCTGTGAACTTATTGGAACAGTTTCGTTATCGCGACATAACACGTCAGTGAGAACAAAATGGTTAATAATGTCTGATGATTTGACAAATAACGTATTTTTATCATCTTTTGTTCTGTTAAGTACAAGCTCGTATCGGACATTTATTATGACTCGATTATAATTTCCGCAAAATTCCATTAGCATATTCAATAGTATACAATAGTTAAACTCTTTAATGAAGTTAATTTTAGGATCCCAAGATGCTTTTTTCAATTCTCTACTTTTCTCAACGTTTAATGAGATATTATTTTTCAATGTGTTTGTTACAAGATTTTTACAGCGATCGATTTCCACACGATTCATTTCATATCGTATTTCATTAAACATTCAGGCAATTCCATTATTACTGAGATATATCTTTTCAGTGGTCAGGAGCGCATGTAGCTTTTTCAGTTTGTATTACTTTTCCTTCTATGTATAAGGCACTTTCGCTTGGAAGCACTATTAAATCCTGCTGTTGTATTGGAATTCAAATTTCATTATTATAGCCGTGAGAAGAATTCGCATATGAATTATATGCATCAAATTCTATGCCTATTATACGATTATCATATTTCACTGCTTGAATAACATTCAGTGGATCGGTAACATGCTCGTTTACAAGTTTAGAGCAAAGAGATTGTAAAAATTGTTTATTCAACATTGTTAAACGTCATTGCGCACTAACACTACCACACTGTTTATTTTTTTTTATTATTAATAAGGTGCTGAGATATTAATGCCGATAACGGTGGTTTCACTGATAAGACGAAATTTTCACTAATATACATATAATTTGGGTATTTCAATTTATATATCGATTCAATATTAGAAGTTCAAGAATCCGTAGTATTATACACGATCAATTTCTTTCACGAATATGCAATTTCACTGTTATTTACTCATCGCCAAAATCTACAAAATTGTTATTTTTATTAACTGTTCGTAATGTTTTCGGATTTATTACCGATGCAATGACCGGAAGATAAATGATGGTCGAAGTTGTGTCGGATATTTTTTATCCCGGTGCAACATTGGGGAAAAATTCGTGAATGGTATGCATAAGTTTTCCGTTATCATATACTCTGGAAGTAACATCGCATTCAATGCGCAATATATTTATTTTGATCATTTTTATTGGAATGTCCGATGCATGCCATACCTTCGGCTCAAGAATTAGTCCTTCTGAAAATCCTAATGCACTTTCTATGTTATTTACGCCACTAAACACTATATGATATTTATTAGATTTAATTTCGCTTTTTAATGTGTTATTATTAGCCTGCAGTTGGAGAACGTCTTCAGGCTTTTCATTAACATCCCGTGGTAGATGTTCTTATAAATATGTAACTATAGGTTCAACATCATATGTATCTTTTGGAATAACTACTTATGTCCCCAGATACGACTCTTTATAATAACAAAATTTATTATTTGATGAATCTATATTAAAAATCGCTTAAAATGATTGAAAATGAACTAATCCAAACTTATAAGATTCATCGGAAAGGGCCAGGGGGGGGGATCTGCAGATAATTCTGAAAACTTTTTCGATAATGTTACAATTATTAAACTAATTTCACCCTTTCTTCTCAATGTTTTTTTAGCAGAAATTCCAGGCGCAACAGACCACAATCATTTGTGTTGTACGATTGAAATATACGGCTGTAAAAGATCTTTACAGGACATTTAGAATTGAAATATTTTATTAATTCAATTTTTTTTAAATGGCCATAAGAATCGAAATACTTACCATTATCATTAAATTTAATATACGCAACCCAATGGGTGTCTGGTCCGTCGACGTCATCCAAGTTCACAATTGCACATTCATTCAATTTTATCGTTTTTGGAAAATTATTGCGCATGAAAACCCTCCTGAAATATGGTACAGTTTTACAAACTTGTTCTAGCTAGATATTAGTCGTTGCGCCTTTTTGCAGTAAACTTCATAATGTTCTCTTCTTTCTCTTCTTTTTCTTTTTACTTCCTCCGATTCCTTATTAAAGCTTATTGAGGACACTTATTTTTCTGCGTATGTCAGATCGTTGCATAAAATTTGAGATGACAGGAAATTTCATATAAAGAAGTTTATACAAAATTAGATATTTAAATTAAGGTCTTGTAACCTTTCCTTTCCTTTCGTCTTTTTATTTACTTTATTTATTTAACGAGGTGGGCACCGGCTAGTGAAGGAAAAGTTACATATGCGATCTCAGACGTTCCTTATTCCTTTTTTATAGTAATCATTTGAACATAATATAACATTGAGCATGAGACGACGTGCCAGGATTTCTGATAATCTTATTGCACACGCACACGCACGCGCACACATACGAGATATTCGCGACGCCATGCGGCACACGGCCCCAATCCACCCATAGTCTGCTCGGTACAATTGCAACTTCTACTATATTCAGCAGAAAGGTTACAGTCTTTTACCGCGAAAGAACTTTCTATTTTTTTAAACGCTCCTTCTTGCAAAAATTTAATCAACCCTTTAACACGTTGAACGCCCAGCATAAATCGGTAGAGTTTCTCCCGGGGCCCAAATCCGGGAGTGTAAACAGCGCGATATGGAAGAGCGGTATAATGCAATGCGTCGTTTAAATGTAACCATAGTTTATTTTGTAATATATTGAAAGGAGTTTTTTTGGAAGATAGGTTTTGGGTAGGTATTTTTATTTTTAGAAGATATTTTTTTTTAAGAGTATTAGAAGATAATTTTGTGGAAGGTGCTTACAAAGTATAAAGGACCTCGAAGTGGGGAATGTGATAAGCGTTCCAAAAAAAATGATTATGATAGGTCTCATTACATTTACATCAAATTTAAATATAAGTGTATTTTTAATGTTTATTTTTGTATATTTTATAGTTTATTGTTACTTTTTGTTGTTTATACCGATCATAATTGTGTTCCAAATAAAATTATTATAAATTACCTCAAAAATCCTGTTTTAATTGGACAAGAATAGTGTCACCCATTTACGGATGACGGGGCCCCTGTGAAAACATAGCCGTCACCCATGTCTGGGCGACGTGGCGTTCAACGTGTTAACCCGATTAGTACTATTCCAGAGGAGTGTTATATAGACACGCTTAACACGTAAATCTTATCTTCATTCAATCCTACGACATTACACCTATGAATCTAACTTTGGTGAAAGCAATGATCCATAACATTAAATTTGATGACACCGGTGATTCTTAACATATAACAATTTAATCTCTGTTAATTAATTACTGATTTAACGAAATAAAAATTCTTTATTTGTACTATTCTAAGCGAGTACGTCCACTGTTGGATCATAGCGGCAATTATTGCTGAACGAATATATCCTCCCGCAGTATAGCAAAAGTTAAACAGGATCGTTAAAAAAAGCAGCGCAATGAAAGTTTTCGGAATATAAGGAGCAAAATTAAGAAATATCAAAATGTTAAATTAACACTTTCGCTACCAGCGTCACATATATGTGACGACCCGATATTCTTTCCTGAGCCTGGCGCCAGAAGTATGTGACGGGTGTTCAATATCAGTTTATGATAATTGTTTGCACCAAATTGTGTCGCACACAAACGGGTTAAGTCATAAAACAATAAAATAAATACAGAATGTTACTGGTCTGGCGATAATTATTTTTTTTAACACGTTCGCGACGGAATGTACCATTAGCTATGTATAGAAAAATGTTTCAAAATGTATCACGCAAATAAATAACGTGTATTTCACTTTGAAGAAGTTTTTATTTTGCTCATCCTTTCCAATTTTATTAATTTCCTTTTAATCAAATGTGTCACATATATGTGACGATGGGGTCACCAAAGGAATTATCTATCTATAGCCCAGTGTCACTTATGAGCGCCCGTTTGTAAAATTGCTAATTTCCCTTAGAACGTTATAGATACATCCTACAAAAATAAATGACAATTGGTATCATATTTAAATAATACGACGTTTGGGCTGTGATGGCAGTTTTTATTCTGAGGTTTTGATAGTAAAAGAGTTAATATTGAATCATAGAGTATTACGGAAAGCTAGAAAAAAAAAAAACTTGCATCGGCCGGGAATCGAACCCGGGCCGCCCGCGTGGCAGGCGAGCATTCTACCACTGAACCACCGATGCTGATGTTTACATTGTATATTATAACACAATATATAGTCTGTACGTCTTAATTCAGATAATTTTATTATTTATTTTTACAATAATCTCAGAAAATTGAGTAACAATGTGCACATTTTACTATACTTTATAAACTAATTATAGAGTTGAAAGAAGTCATCTTTTTATATTTTTTAGTAAGTAGATCATTTAATAATAACAACAGCGTTTAGTGATCGGAATGACAAATGAATAAATTAAACAAAAGAATCGGAGATGTTCTGCTATCGAATGAATAAATTGACACGTTAACTCTTCAAGGATAAACAATATAATCAGATATTCTACCTATATACCTACATACATAGTTTACCTACATACTTACATATTGATATTAAAATCTGCTCCTTTTTACTGATCATTATTAAGCGACAATACCACAAGCAGCCATATAGAGCGATAAGCAGGATGTCTTGCAACATTCCATCGCTAAGCGAAAAGCCAAAGAGAGAAACGATGGTCTTTTTCAAAGTTGTGCTTTGAATAACTGAAGAAACTCTATCTTTATTTTATAAATAACTTGTTCTAAATCTTTAAAGTGGTAGATACAATTGGAAGCCTTAAGAGTGCACGATGATTGAATATTTTTTTTATAGAGGAGAGATTAATATTACATTTTTTCAAGTTTGGTATTTATGTATACATATATTAAGTTAGTAAAACATATTTTTTTATTGTATAATGATTGTTCTTATACAATCTTCACTTGATCTTATCCAAGAATTTAAGCATACCTATATCTTACCGACTAATTAACGATTTCAGAACTATATAGAAGTCTTTTAGTCTCTTCGTAGAATTCATTTGTTTTCGATTAACTGCTGTCAACGTGTTTTACGAAATTCCTGCTTAAATAAAAAACGGTTCCGAAATTGTCGATCCAGCCTTATGATCCAGTACTCAATGATGTCAGCATATTCCTTACACTGACTTCCAATAATGATTTGTAGTTCCAGAATATTTATTCTCTTATCCTACCATAATTTGCTTTATAAAATAAACATTTTGTTTTATAATATCTCTTTTATTTTAAGTATATTATGTTTAATTTTCGTTGGACTTGAACCTCAATGTATATTATAATATTAAGATACTGCAAACAACGTAATTGGAAATCCCCAGAACGCACAGGCAAATATGCGTGTTACAGAATTGTCTGAGAGGGTGCCACGCTCCAGAAGCTTTCGGCTGAGGGGGGTTTTGCGCATAACCTGTCGGGTAGAGGTACCAAGCGGCAGGGGCCGGGTGGATCTGATTTAACGATTCTACGATCAACATGCGCGTGTTTATGAACTGAGCAGAGACTTATAATCATCGTCGGTGTAATACATGTAAAGGATATACGATTTGGATGGTGATAACAGCGAATATTTTATTAACTAAAGCAAATAAACAAAAACAAATAAATGAATAAGTAAAGGTATCGTACATCCAATTTCTTCCACGTTTGCTGCTGTATTGCGCGCTTCTCTTTTTTCTTAACACGTTCATAGCCCGTGTTGTACACGCACTCTCACTTGCTCTTACTCGCTCTCACTCGCTATCTCTCTTTCTGCATTCCTACACTCGACCTCTTCTGACATAACTTCGATCTTCGAAGGACACTGTAATCCGTCGTCGCAGCATTCAAATCTTTGCACATAGTCGGCTGCCGTTGATATCATTGTTGGTCCCTCATTGCCTTTAACACGTACCGTTGTATCGATCATTATGTTTCACCTTGGTAACTTTGTACAGCCCCAAATATTTTCGCTTTATCTTTAATTCCGTTCTTAAACTGCGTTCGCTTAATAAAGACGAGGTTGTCCTCTTTGTATTACATAGCTAGTTCACTTCGCCGATTGTATTATTTCTTATTTTCTTCCTGAATTTTCTTTAGATTTTGCTGTGTTATTGTTTTTAAATCCTCACGGTCTTCGGTGAAAGCCTGTATGGCTTCTTCCTCGATTAATGATGATATTTCCAAACTTTCCGAGTGTCGCATTTTAGTACCAAACATTACCTCGAACGGAGGCATAGCAAGGCTTCTCTGGAACGTGCTATTCAGACATTCTTGTACTTAGTCCGTATGCTTATACCATTTAACACGTTAAGCGGCACGCCGGTCCCTAGGGCACTCCGGACGGACCGGCGTCAGACTTTTACTTCGTGTTATCATCGCGCCCGTGTCGGTCCTTCCGTACTTGTGAGATTGAACGTTTTTTTTAGGCGGCATCGTTTTTGTTTGGTCAATGCTTTAAGAAAAAGAATATAATACTTAAAAACATTAATGTAATTTATTAAAACAAGATAAGCAAAGGTGAGGTATCCGCCTACATTCATTACAAAAGGATGTTACTTTTGGCGTTATATTTTTAGCTGTCTTTGGTCCTAACATTCGTGTATTATATTTATAGCATTCGGTGCAGTATTTTCTAATTTTGTGCGCACTGCCTCTTTTTTTTTTCAAATGATGTCGAGGATTTACACGGATGTCCACGTGTTCCTCTTCCTTCTCCTGCACAAGCGTGTCAATTAATTTTTTACGATACATTACGATAGACATCTTCTGGGCTATTGTTTCTTGGTGTATGAAGAAAGAATTTACAACGGCGGTGTTCAATAAGAACTTATAACCCAATTTTCGATACCACTTTATCGATTTCCGTAATGGATTACTATACGCAGTAATTTGGTCAGACAGGTCAATAGATTTTTTTTCCGCATTATAATCTGTGGTGATTGTTGGTTTACTAACGTTTTTTGATTTTGTTCGAACGGTCTTCATTTCTAGTGTATGTTTAGTCGAAAGTAATAGCACGTCACGCTTCTCTCTCCACTTTAAAACTGTGATCCCTTCTTTACTCTCTTGAGCGACACATTCCCCCCGTTTTAGTTTCTTGAATACCATTTCTTTTGTGTTACCCTTGCGGTTACTCCTTAGTGTACCAATCAAGTTGGTATTTTTGTCTATGAGTTTTTTGGCCAAATTTACACTAGTGTACCAATTGTCAGTACAGAGTGTATGGCCTTTATGAAATATATTTTCACACAAATTCATGATTATATTTGTTGACGTCGTGTTCACTTTGTCGAACGCTTTGCCACTGTAAACACTGAAATTATATTATAGCCAAGGCCGCAGCTGAGTTTAAACATTTTTATGCCATAATATTTTTTAAAATTTTTGTTCAAATCGTCGATAATCGGCCGGATTTTGTATAAACGGTTGGTGGTATCTGCTGTTTCATTGTTGCAAAAGTGAAGCATCTTCAAAAGAATCTCAAATCGATTCCTGCTCATTATTTTGGGTGGGAACGGATAATAATATTGCGGATCCCTGGACCAGTATAAATATATCGCTGGATATTTTACCAATCCCATCCATATGATAAGCCCAAATAAGCGCTTGATTTCATTTTTACTTGTAGGGACTCACTTATTTATACGCCTCGAACCACTTACTGATTGCTTTTGCATTGCGTATGTGTTTGTTTGGTCGCTTATTTCCTGAAGTATTGGGTTGTTCGGAAAGTCATTTCGTTTTGTTTTTCGTTTTTCACCAACCAAAAACTACTGTGTAGAATTAATAGAACTTTTTCACACACAAGCCTTGCAATATCAGCTCTCAAGTATTGGGTTGTTCGGAAAGTCATTTCGTTTTGTTTTTCGTTTTTCACCAACCAAAAACTACTGTGTAGAATTAATAGAACTTTTTCACACACAAGCCTTGCAATATCAGCTCTCAAGACTTAGGTTGTTCGGAAAGTCATTTCGTTTTGTTTTTCGTTTTTCACCAACCAAAAACTACTGTGTAGAATTAATAGAACTTTTTCACACACAAGCCTTGCAATATCAGCTCTCAAGACATGTAATGGTTATGCGGCTTAAGTGTGAAGTTGGTTTCGAAAAAACGTAATTAAGTCCTCTGACGGGAAAAAACGAAATTACTTTCCGAACAACCCAATATTTCTTCCGTGACCAATAGAGCGTAAAAGTCCCCACATTGTAACAATTTAGTAATGTGACATTAGATATGTCAACCCCATATTCGCCCCTAAAAGCTCTTATATTAGGTTGATTTCCTTGTGGATCGAACCATTCTTGATCACTCGTTGTATTAGTATCCACACGCTCATTCTGTAATAAACTTTCATCGTTAGACGAGCGTAATACACGGCGATAACGAAGTGTAGCCACTAAAATTTGATCGTTTGACGTATCACTTGATGACATCTTGATTTTTAGGCCAAAAAATTTTTTATTTCTGGTCAGGAAGAAGTACGAGAAGACTTGGAGATTGAACGAAACTGGGCTACGATATCTATGCAACTGAGGATTTGTTACGCGTTCGGGCGTCATTGGGCCTCGCTTTTTGGTCTTTTGTCTTTTACTAAGAAGAGGGGACTATAAGGATATAAACAAACTATATACAAAGCATTTATTGCAATTAGAAAATGTCAGTCTCGCGAGTGCAATTATTTGCAAGTGGAGAAGTAAACATACGAAGGCAAGCCCCGGCCATCAACGCGGGTTACGTTACCCAAAATCGGTTTATACTCTGACTCGCGTATCGGCGAGAGGCCCGGCAGGGCCCGCCTGACGGCTAGCTGTGGCCTGAACGGAACGGCACATGAATTCGGCGTGGCGCTTAACGTGTTAAGATAAAGACACCAGTAGTTAACCACTTAAGACAAATTTTTGGCAAAAATAGTCCTAACTTCTTGCATTTTTATTAAATAGTGAATTTTGAAGCGTGAAGATATGTTTTGAATTTCCGGCATTGCATAATAAAGCATATTTTTTTCGACAAGTTGCGTTACACAAAAACAGTAATCATTAATGGAAAGTCAACCACTACGTCAGAAGTTGACTATTTGTGAAACTGAAAAAATCAGTAATTCACCGTCTGTTGAT
>JBCFXI010003131.1:0-12012 GCA_038496175.1 Ampulex compressa
ATTGGTAGCACAGGGTTTCACGCAAGAGAAAGGGGTCGACTATAACGAGACATATTCCCCTGTAATTAGCTTCTCTGTGATTAGACTGCTGTTAGCATTGTCAGCTGAACATCAGTGGCACACCAGACATATTGACGTTAAGAATGCATACTTATATGGAAATTTGCAGGAAGAGATCTACATGAGATTACCACTACTGTATGATGCTAAGGAAGGAGAAGTAGCCAAGTTATTACGACCGATCTATGAATTGAAACAGTCAGGAAGAAAATGGAACGAAGAACTAAACGAGTTTCTTGTCAAAATAGGTTTCGAAAGACTCAAATCGTCAAATTATACTTACCAAAAGAGACGACTGATTCTTGTGATATACGTGGATGATATTTTTGTATTTTGAACGGAGTTGAGTTTAATCACGAAAACAGTCAAAGCTGTAGCGAAAAAATACGAAATTAAGGATCTCGCTGAAATACTCTATGCAATGGGAGTGAAAGTAGATCAAAAGGCATCCGGTACAATATACTTGACACAAAGGGCACACATTGAGTCGATACTAAAAAGAATGTATGCAAGAATGTACACAGGCTTCAAACCCATTAGAGCCAGGAATAAAGATGAGTAAAGAAAATTGCCCAATGACTGATAAAGAAAAGGAAGAAATGTCACATATACCGTACAGAGAGTTAAATAGGATCTCTAATGTACCTATCACAATACACAAGACCAGATATCGCATTTGCAACTTCGAAATTATTGCAATATAATTCCAACCCCGAAAGAGTTCATTGGCATCAAGCGAAGCATGTACTACGATATCTAAGCAAAACCAAAGACTTCGGACTAGTCTACAAAGCAAGAGACGAAAATAAGGCTCATATTTATTGCTACGCAGATTGGGCAGGAGATCAAGATGATAGACACTCTCACACTGGAATCGTGGTGATGATGGGAGGAAACCTAATTCACTGGGGATCGACGAAACAATCCTGTACTATGTATCCTGTGCTAAAGAAGTAATTTGGTTAGATATTTTTATATCCGAACTTAAACTTTGTAATTACGTTACAGGTTACCAAGTATTTTTCGATAACCGAGCAGCTATAGATTTCTCCAAGAATCGAGTAGAAAAAAACCGGACCAGGCATATAGACATATCCTATCATTTTGTGAGAGAGAAAGTCGAGGATGGACTGCTAGACCTGTTGTATGTACTGTCCAACGAGAACCCAGCAGATGCAATGACTAAGAGATTAACAACGAATCGCACATGGTCATTGCGTAACGAAGATGAACATGGACATCGCAAAGTGGGGGATTGAAGAATAATTGCTCGTCCATAGCGCCTTGTACCCCGCGCCATTTAATGGCGGACGACAGTCTTATTATATGTGTTAGACGCGCCGTCTGTCCGTCGATCTTCCCGCGTTCATTGCCGTGCTCAATTCGCTCAATAATTTTAGTCAACCGAATCAACATTTTTGTATGAAATAACAATGATAATAATTTTCTTACTGGTTTAATTAAAATTAACCGTAATTAAATTATGAATTAAAATAAAATTAATATTAGAAAAATTGTAAATTTTAAGTTAATGAATTAAACCGTATTAAGAAAAAAGGCGTGGTAAAAGAATCGAACATTGGGGTAACGAGAACGTGACACGTTATACAATACTGCGTAATGTACGATCCCTTTCATAGATGGGGGAACGATGAAACGAAATTCATGCAGCTGGACTACGACATTTTCAAAATCCTGACCAATCAACTTCATATTAGAATAAGTAAATAAATAATTAAAAATATTGATTTTCTTGAGACAAATAATAATGTGTAGAGTTTGTTTTTTCTCTTACCATTCTTATAACTTATTTCTCATCCGCGAATGATTTTCTGTATGGTTAAAGGGGCGAGAGAGGTGGTCATCAGGCAATGGATTAACATATCAATCGCTATTATTACTAAGAAACACAACGAGATAACAAGGAAAAAAAGAAATCATACGGATACACCATGACTCATACAGAATCTTGAGCGGCTAATCTCCTATTATGATCAATAGAAAGATTATGTGGGGATTGATATTATTTATTAGGTGGATAGTTAGGTTCAAGTCTTTTTTGCCAGCGATTTGTGTTGATAAAGATAGATGGTTACAGTTACTATTACTAGGATACAGTTTATACAATATGTTTCTTTACACTAACTCTCTATTCTCGCTCTATGCCTGTAACCCTTTACCCTGATTCTGTATTATGACTCTTTACACTATACACTATACTTTGCTTTGCTTTGTACTCTGTTCTCTGTATTCTGACTGATCTACTCTCACTGCTCTGTGTACTCTGACTGCTCTGTGCCTCTGACTGCTCTGTGTATTCTAACTGCTCTGTCTACTCTCACTGCTCTGTTCTCTACTCTATTCTGTACTCTGACTCTTCTCTTTATGTCTCTCTGTTCTCTACTGCTCTCCGTTCCCGACTGCTCTGTGTACTCTTTTAAGACTCTCCCTCTTCTAAATCATGCCCTTTCTCCCTAGCATCCCAACAAGTTTTTTTTCACCAACAATCATATATACTGATTATTCTTTTCTTCCTGTCACCATACTTAGTACTCATTTCCCACGCGAGGAGGATTTTCTGTGAAGTTTGAGCGGAGAGTAAGCTGTAACCCACTACATTATCGTATATACAATTTCTGAACGATCAAGATAAGTTAAGTGACGATTTTTGTCTTCCTTGTTTTTTAATAAGGCATTAACCTTGCTGATGGGCATATTACAAGTTACCGATAAAATTACGAATAGTGACGCTGCAATTTAAGGGATATTGTTCGATAAAAGAAGAGGTTTGGGACTCTCAATACATTAGGCATCTAATTCTCGAATGATAACAATAAATCAGATACCGTTCACTTTATTCACCTTGTTTTTTTATAAAATATAAAAATTTACCTATTGCAAATCATGGAGCAAATTGGAAATCAATCAAGATGGAGAATCGTTACGCCAACCATCAAACAAGCGCATGCGTATTACACACATTTACGATTCAGTATTTACCACACTCAAAGAATCCGCTCCGACCATGGCGATGACGACAAAGATGAGAATGTTGAGAATCACCCGGTCCAGTTTCGGGAATAACCGAAACGCAGATTATGGTGGGATCGCCGGGTGGGTGAATGGTAAGTAAAGGATTAGCAGCAGGAGGTCATCTATATTGTCAGGTCCGCGCGAGGCAGGTTCAACGCGTTTGCCAAAACACAGCCCCGCCTTTCCAAAGGCCCCGCGATATACGAAACTCATAAGGCATTTTACAGGACCCCCTGTAGAAGAGTATAGATGCCTCTAGTAGATTGAATATTTGGGTGTCTGTAGAAAATATAATCACATAATCCATTAATCGTTGACAGGCTGCCGCACACTGACATGAGTACAAATCACCAAATATTTTTGTTTTTTTATATATGAATGAATTTATGAATGTAAATGAGAATATTTATTAAAATATTGTTAAGATCTTCACTTACATTTGGAAGGAGATTTCGATGGAACTGAAATGTTTGAAGAAATTAAGATGTTTCGGTCAATAACGAAAGCCAATTATTTGGTTCCAGATTCGATGAATTATATTGTAAAAAACTAATAATAAACTTATAAAAAGGAAATCAATAAAAAATTATTTGCGATCGTCAATAAGCCAAGAATGATTTGCATCTCAAGCTCTTCTTTTAAGAGAATGCGAATTAGCAAATTCAATATAAAAATATAGAGAAAAATAATTTAATATTCATCGTATAAAAAATATATAATATGTAACATCCTTTGTATTAAAGTATATTGAATAATTTCTCATTATAAAGTTTAAGTACCAGACTTGAATGTGTTCTCTGGCCTAGCAACGTTTTTGAACTTGGCGCTGCAAAAGATCAGTGGCTCTATGTATTGTAAGCGGGTGGATTGGCACAAAATGGTTGGTAAGATAGAGTGCAGGGTTACTCCCCTCCAGGATTCTAGCTGCCGTCTATGGGTGAATTAACCAGCCTATAAGGATTACTAGCATAGTAGCGAGTATAAATACGATATATCTTAAATCCGAGTTAGTAAATACATCTTCAACTTTGATTATCTCGAATGACTCGGAGCGCATCGTACTGGACAGAATTCTGGCGAAATCGATGAAGTTAGTTTAACGAATCTCAAACTGTTGCGTAAAATTCGTCAGATAAATGCATTACATAAAATTGGTATGTAGTGTATGTATTAACACAATATTGGTATGTATTAACATCTAATCAATCTTATCCACAAATCCGGGACAAATATTTTAATATTATATATTAATATTTATATATTATTATCACTTGCTCGCTGATAGATTATTAAAAAATATACCATTTTTTTATTGTTTAATCCATTGAAGTCGTCTTTAAAATATGTGTTGCTGGTTTTGGTATAATTTTGTAGTATAGTGTGTGTGTGTGTGTGTGTGTGTGTGTGTGTGTGTGTGTGTGTGTGTGTGTGTGTGTGCGTGCGTGCGTGCGTGCGTGCGTGCGTGCGTGCGTGCGCGCGCGCGCGTGTGTGCGTGCGTGTGCGTGTGCGTGCGTATAGTCTCGTTATTAATTATACAATGTTAAAAGACTTTTATTAATTTGAAACCATAGGCAAGGTTTAATACGAGGGGACTCAGAAACGATTAATCCTATCCTCGAATGGCTCCTGACACACATCGATTTGGTAAAGAAGAGGTGTTATCTTTCTCGCTTCCTCGTTAAGGTACACATTTTTTAGTTTTACTTATAAAACGTAATTATTGGGTCTACGCATAAGTCCATGGCGAAAATCGAGTAAATTTTAAATGCAAAATATTGACCAAAAATAGCGATTTCAATCAACTAAATATGTTCCATTCTGTTCAACGACTCTTTGCCATTTCTCCACAAGCTTCATTATTCCTCTTTCATAGAATTCTTGGGATTTTTGGGTAAAGAATTCATCCAAGTGGTTCTCGAGGACGTCCAGGGAATCGAAGGTTTTATTATTCAAATTGTTTTGTAACACCCGAAATAAATGAAAATTTGAAGGTGCGTATTATACGGTGGGTGCGCCAAACATTCCACCCAAGCCGTAATAATTTTTGCCGAGTTGAGTGTGGCCTAGCGTTGTCTTGGTAGAATACAACGCCCTTTCTGTTCGCCAATTCGAGCCGCTTCTGATCGATTATTTGCTTTAATTTATCCAGTTTGTGAGCAGTACTTGGTGGAATCAATCGTTTTGTTGGTTGGGAGCAACTCATAATACACGATTTCTTTATAATCCCACCAGATACCGAGCATCACCTTCTTTGGGTGCAATCTTGTCTTTGCAACCGTTTCAGGAGCTTCTTCGCGCTTTGACCATGATCTTTTTTGAGTGATATTATTCTAGAGAATCCACTTTTTGTTACCAGTTATCATCTATTTTAAAAACAGTTTGTATAGATGACGTTCCAGCAACGAGTCGCAAGCAGAAATTCGATCCATTAAATTCCTTTCGCTCAAATCGTGCGGCACCCAAGCATCAAGCTTCTTTATTATCCGGAGCTTCCGTAAATGTCTCGAAGCAGTTGATCGATTAATATTGAGGTTTTTTCCAGTCTCTGTAGCCGTCAAATGCCGGTCAGAGTCAATTAAAACCTTGATATTTTCGACATCGGTAGTAACTGGCCGACCAGAGCGAGGAACATCTTCGAGATCAAAATCTCCACAACGAAATTTCGTAAACCACTTCCGACACACAGTTTAGTTTACGGCATTCTCTCCGTACTCGGCGCATATTTTTTTGTGGGCCTGCGATGCGTGTTTACATTTCGGAAATAAAAAAGCGAAATGCACCGAAAATATACATTTTTTTTCTTCCATGTTCAAAATATAATTAATCTTTGTACACGCAACGAATGACGATGAATACTTTCTTAAAATGTCGCCAAAAATGTCAGCTTTCACGTATGGTACGACACTTCATTTCTTTGAAACATGTGAGGGCGAAAACACAACCGTGAACGATATCTGTCGGGATTTCGCTACGGACTTATGCATAGACCCAATAATATTTTTGCGATTGTTATTTTTATTGCTTATGTCCTATGTATGTGAAATATTGTTAAGAAAACAATTTAAAAGATACAGGTGAGTAAAAAATATGAACTTATTTATTAATCAAATATTTACTCCCAGAAAAGCAAATTGGACACAGCAAGTTCAAACTCTTCAATTCGTATCGATCATTTCGGTGACTTCACTAAAACGATATGTCCGTCTTTATTCATGTCTCACCATGTATATAAGTATGTTATTTTCTGGCCGACTCCAAAAACTTACTCATCGCATAGCAACTTATTAAACAGATTCGGAGGTTCGGGAACGCTTCTAGGTGGCCTCCGATTTCACAAACACATATATCTTCATTCTTAATGGTTTAAACCATGTTACTACGAATAGAATATACAAATTATATGCAATAAAGAATGGATGAATAGAATTATGATGCTGCACGTATGTACACGTGTGTCTCAATAATAAATAATAAAGTAGCGCAATAACCAAACTCGTATTTAATAATGGAAAGCTAATAAGGAACGAGGAGTTGGAAACGATTTCCTGGTTATTCAGTGTTTAGAAAAATACCTAATAGCTCCTAGGGCGGTATTCGGGATCGGCGCTAGTGGCTGCTCCGCCTCAAACCGTTAGGCTCGCCGCATATTTGTGTATATTCGGCGCCAGCCGGGGCATGGTAGCATAAAGGCGCGAGTAATTAGAGGACATTCCGGGATTATTGAAGCATGCACGTGTGGCGCGTTCCTCCAATCGGATCGACGTTACCGATCTGCATTGTGATCAACGTGACGACTGCTGATTCGTAAAGCCTAACGGCTAGGCTGAAGCAGGACGGAAAAGGTCCTACGGAAGAAGTCTCGTCGCTTTTTTCCTGTACGGGCAGCGAGCGGGAGAGGGTGCAATAAATAGTGAGACAAGCATTGTGTGTAAAAACGAGTAATTTTTTGAAGCATAGGCAAGGTGCCACCTCCGATTTTACTTTTGGCGTTTCTTTTAATAAGAGCCTTTGTGAAAGACTGCTCTTTGTACACAATTATCTGATTAAACTTGTTCTATAGTTTAACACGTGGTATTCCAGTCGATTCTTGCAGCGGCCCAGCATATCGTCGTAAGTGTTTGCTTATTCCCATCGGCTTCGCGCGTCGGATTTACAACCTAACAAGGACTAACGCTCCCGATCGCGAACACTCAGGATTATTTTAATAATTGTAGCGATTTTGTGAGCCGATGTGAACGTAATAGTTCTCGCCTGTCGATACAGACATACAAGATATATATATATGCTTGTATGTCTGATTCATTTAAAAACTGTCTGTATCGACAGGCGAGAACTATTACGTTCACATCGGCTCACAAAATCGCTACAATTATTAAAAAAAAATATATATATATATAGCCCTCGTGCCTTCAGCTCAGTCGTTATAGCGTTCATCGAAGATAATGTAACACATTCGCCAAAGTTAAACAATTACCGTAGTTAAACTGGCTTATTCACATGTTCGCCAAAATCAAACGCTTTAATCTACCAGTAACAACCTGCCGGGACTGTCATTCACGATTGTCATTATTTAACCTTTTAAGTGTTTTGTTTCATTTTTTAAATTGTGTATTTGCATGTTTAAGTATTGTAACTTGTTTTGTGCTATGTAGGGTGTACGTGGGAGGTCTGATAAGTACTTAGCCTCACCGCCCGATGGTGCCATTATCGTAAGATAAATATACTATCGTGTAATATATTCTTGTAGACAGCTACTGTCAAAATTTCAGCCAAATCGGACTCTTAGTCTTGCTTTGGCCGGGTTTAAAAGCGGGCGTGTCCATGAATTTTAGAAAAATGGAAAAAGAGCATTTATCGTTCGGTGATTCCATTCTTATTTTTGGAAGGGAAATCGCGCAGCGAAATCAAAGAGCGCTTAGATGCTGTTTACGGTGACTCTTCACCTTCGATAGCAACTGTCAAAAATTGGTTTAACGAGTTTCAACGTGAAATCGAGACCTCCAGAAAACGTTTTTTTCACACGGGTTAAAGGAGTTGGAGCATCGCTGGGTCAAGTGTATCGAGCTAAAAGGAGACTATGTTGAGAAATAAATCGCCACTTTTCCAAAATTTTCGTTTTTCTTTTGTAGGCTAAGTACTTATTGGACCATCCTCGTATATACCCTACGCTGAATTTTCCTTGCAAAATGTAAAATTAAAATAGAATTGTTTCATATCTATTATAAAAATCGTAAGGCATGCGTTAGAAGGAAATTTTAATGGCGTAAGGCGATACATTCGGCGCGACTTGGTGACGAACACCACTCCCACGTCAAATAGGAAAAGAAGGGAAATCGAGAGATAAACTGTGGGATCGAAACACTGGTGATTTATGAAAAATGCAATGTATTCGATAATCGTGTAATATAAAAATGTTGAAATCAAAATAGAGCGTGTAATCACATCGGACGTTACAAAAGAACTGCCACTCGCGCGTTGGTTGGCACCATCTATCGTTTTTACCGACTTTTAATTATAGTTTCAAAATCAAGAAATGTATGTTTTTGGGTCAAGCGTGTCTACGCGACACTTCCCTGAGATGAGGCAAATTGACTAACGATCTGCGGGCGAATTTTCGGAGGGATTCGGTGAATTTTTTGACGAAATCACAGCAAGGATGTTCAATGAATGGTTCAGGGACGAATATAGGAGGTTGAGAAAAATCCTTAAGAACAGCGAAACCTTCTTTTGAAATAAAGGATTTTATTGAAGATTCTAATTCGAAGTAAAACCTTTTAACACTAAGTTTTCGTCCACTGCGACATTTACGTTTGAACTTACTTCTCATCAAACTGACCCTTGGTCTTTTCGGTTACACCGATACGCAGCCGAGTGCGCCTCAGTCTTTCCGGAGATGACTTTAGACCAGGATGAATTGGAACTCTCCGATTATGAAAAAACTAAATGTTGCTTGATTCCAAGTATTTGTACTCTTTCCGATACGCAGTCGAGTGCGCCTCAGGTAGTTTACATATATCAGCAAGTCCACTACTAAATGGAGAAAAGCTCCCTTAGAAAAGGGAGCTCTCCTACATCTGTCCCCGAACCTTTCATTGCACACTGTAACGGTGATTTCGTTCAGGAATTCACCGAATCCCTCAAAAATTCGCCCAAAAACATTAATCAATCTGCTTCATCCCAGGAGAGTGTCGCGCAGACACGTTTGACCCAAAATCGCAGAATCGTGTACCTGTGAAATTATATTATTACCGGAAAAGCGTTAATCCGTGACAGCTTGAACAAAAACCAAAAATAAATCCGAACGTAACCAAGAATTGGTTCCGCACAGAACGTGTTAAGCGATAGTATATAAGATGTACCAATAAAATGTATATACACTTTAAATATTTATTACACAAATAATCATTAGCGTATGGCACAGTTTATAACTCATATTGATTAAGACAACTGTAAAAGCTTGTCAGACATTGGAAGGGTTAAAATTGTTGATCTTTATTATCCAGACACTATTGACAAGGTTGACCAATGGAATTGCAAACGTCGGTATGCATATCAGTTGTTGAATATTAACTCATTGAAATTGCTTTCTAAACTCCTTTTATATCGTAACTGTATTCTCTGTATCTAGTAATACTTAAGGATAAATATCTTATCCCCAAAACTTAGTGTTTATGCAGTTATTATATCAATAAATCACGTGTT
Source organism: Ampulex compressa (assembly GCA_038496175.1). Classification (NCBI taxonomy): domain Eukaryota; kingdom Metazoa; phylum Arthropoda; class Insecta; order Hymenoptera; family Ampulicidae; genus Ampulex; species Ampulex compressa. Next base: position 9,796 of record JBCFXI010003131.1, read on the forward strand.
AGAGGATAAAAAAAGCTTTGATAGTTTTTAAAGTAAGTAAGTATCTTTTTATTCTCTGCCCTTATAGACAGCATACCGTTTCTGTTACAAATCTCGAAGGAACACCTTCCTCTTGGGGTACAGAGTTGACCTTGTTCTTCAATCCCCTCCATCGCATGCTTCACAGCTCCCCCCCCCCCCCTCAATTAATGCTCCCTCAGCCTTCCTATCATGCGCTCGTTTGCTTACCATTAATCGTACTCCAGGCCCGCATACCCTTTAACTTATTCCACTCACACTCTCCCCGACCCAACCCTCGCTATTCTCTCTCTTCGTTACATCTGTATATGCCTTGCTTTCCGTATACCTGTCTTTTTTTCTCCTTCAGCTTTCTCATGCATGGCTTCTCCTTCCCCTTTCTGCTCGAGTACTCTCCATGTCCCCGGCCCTTCATCCTGTTCGCTCTCTCTTGACACTCGTCTTTGACTACATCCTCCTTCTACACTTCCAATACGTTCTCCCATGTCTCCACTTTTCTCTCACACAAACTGCACCTCTTCTCCTTCTTCTTCGCTCAATATCTCCCTTCTCGCATCTCGCAGTCCAAATTAAATGTCGCCACATTTCCCTTCTATGCATCGGTCTTTGCCCCCCCCCCCCCAAATATTACGGATCTCCCTTCGTCCTACCTCCTTGTATCATCTGTTTCACTTCGATTTTTTTATGTTTTCCTACTTTTGCTGCCCTTGAATCTCCTTGTTTCCCTCCTTTACCTCTTCTTTAACCACTCTTCTTTTTCTTCTTTCGTATTTCAACGATTTCCACCTTCCCTGATAAAATCCCCTTATCTGTACTTCCCACGTCAAATCGTCCTTCTCTTCTATTCTTTGTACCTCAAACCAATATCTTATCGTTCATTTGTTCTCCGCCCCTCACCCTAATTTCTTCTTGAAGTTCATCGTTCTTCTCGTCCTCAAATTATCCCTGTTCTATTATTTTCTTTTTACTTCTCATATACCCTGGCGTCTTCCCCAGCCGTCTAGCCCCAGCTACCATCTTAAATGCTTCTTCTACATTCTCTTCATTTCTATTTCTTCTATTTAACTATTCAAAGATCTTCATCATATTGCCACAATCTCCCCTCAATTTAGTTTTCCCTATTCTCCGCATTAACCCCATGATTCTCATTGCTCTGTGTACCCTACCCCTCACCTGCGTCTCTCGTCTTTTGTCATCTGTCATTTTATACTGCAGGTATGTGACCTCCCTCATCTCTTCTGTCCTTTCTACCTTCGACCGCTATTCCACCTTCTCACTTCTCGCCCTTCCCTTTCCTAAATCTGATCACCTTTGTTTCCCTATATTGATGGTTTTCCAATTGCAACTTCTCTTCTACCAGGTCATCGAGGCCCTGCCCTACATTTATATTCCTCACACCGTGTCGCGTCACTACGCTCATGGAAAACGGGAAGCTTAAGGCGCCGTGAGTCGTCTCCCCGACCGTCAAAAGGACGAGAGGGCGGGAGAGGTTCGCGCGCAAGCGACGAAAAAACAAAACATGTACTCCTTCGACGCTTTAGCTCGGCTTCGCCGCCAAAAAGCGCGAGGTCAACGGGCAGTAGCCTAACACTAGCGAAAGCGAACGGACGGTCCGAGCAATAGCCAGTCGTGGCACTATTTCATCTAACCGTTACTCGGTGTCCAGGAGACTTGTTCCTATCACGGAAAATCAGGCTGCCCGCTTTGGGCAAGTTTGTTGAAAGCGTGTGAGTTGTGCCACTGAGATTTATTGTAAAAGTGGCAAAAGCGTGTCAAGTGATCTCTTGCGAGGGGACGTTTGTGAGCGCTCTAAGATAGCCATCCAAGATAGCGTCGGCCGCGGCGACTAACCAGTAACATAGCGTCGGCTGCAGCGACCAACCAGTAACATAGCATTGGCCGCAGCGACCATCCAAGATAGCGTCGGCTGTGGCGACCAACCAGTAACATAGCGTCAGCTGCAGCGACCACCCTGAAACATAGCGTCGGCCGCGGTGATCGTCTAAGATAGCGTCGGTTTCGCCGACCATCTTGTACGATAGCGTCGGTTCCGCCGACCATCTTGCACGATAGCGTGGGTTCCGCCGACCATCTGGTGCGATAGCGTGGGTTACGTGATCGGGTGCGCCGCCCAACATAAACCGACCAATTGTAAAGCAATAAAAAGGGTTTTTTTTATGCCGGTCTGGCTTTTTCCCT
>JBCFXI010003133.1:0-11992 GCA_038496175.1 Ampulex compressa
ATATATATATGTATATATATGTATATGTATATATGTATATCGATTCGATCGAAAATCTACCGTAAGTAATGGGGTTTTGGGGCTACGGATGTGTGGATGAATTATATGCGGATAGAGAGAGTATATATATATATGAGGGTATTTATATATGTGTATACGCAGAAATGCCAGTCGAATCCGAGGAATGATATTTCGTAGCAGAGCTAGTTTAAGAGTTTAATTTAAGTTCTGAATCTTGTATTTTATGGACTCGATAAATCAGGGGAGCAGTGGATAAATTAACGGCTGACAGTATCCTGTGGATCGCGTACTATAATTTCGAGCCAATGGTACCGAAGGAAGCGGTGCATTTAGGGGAGAATGTTGCGTCTTAGAAGAGGTTCGATTAAACTGCTCTTTTTTCTTGTAATTATAAAGTGTAAAGTTCAAATTGTGGATAATCTTTTAGTTCGTGTAGACAGGTGCACTTCTAATTGCTTGCTAATTTTTGGAATTTGTTCAAGACAACTAAATGATTTATAATCTCGGTCCAGTCATCCCAGTCTACCTTTTTCCCACACCAATTTTTCTTAATTTTATATAACTCATCACCCGATTCTTACAACTTTACAATACGAATTTAATTTAAAAAAGGTAGAATGTGGTATTACTTTTTAATTCTCGAGCCACGCAGCAGTGGCTCATTACTAATACACCACATATAATAAATCGAACAATCAACCGTATCTCGATTAAGAATATTTAAATCAAGCTTAAGATTAAGAATGTTCAATCATCGATTAAAAATATCGATTAAGAAACTCGATGGAGAATCAAAGAAATATTTGAATAGGGCGCTCTCTAAGATCGCACAAATCATTTACTCGTCCTGAACGAATCCTCTACTCTTCTTTAAACAGATCTCGACGCGATCAAACGTTCCTCAAACATTAACGAAGGGAAACTCGCGAAGCGTGTCGGTCGATCGAAAGGACCGATCCGCCAAATGCTCGTCCAAGCTCACAGAGCCTCGCAACGATGCTCGAGACTAAGCAAATAATAAGACATCCCTGCATTATACTCTCACAACAAACCTTTGCAGTCGCGGTTTATGAGCGTCGCGAGGTCGCGCTATTTCCTCCTCGCACAAAGGGCGAGGTCGACTTTGAGGCTTTTTTGCGGGAGCCCTCGCTCTTCTTCGATTCGAAAGGGCATTAATGCCCGGACAAAAGGATGATAATCCGGGCGAGCATCACCATGCAGAGCGCTCCTGATCTCTGTGAAGGGCTGAAAACGCGGCTTACGCTCTCACCGGGGCAAAGTCGGGGCTGGACGACTTGAAAAAGTCCATTAGTATGAAAATGTGATACAAGATGGGTTTGAATAAACATGCACCCCGCTTCCTTCACCCTCCGCCCCCTCCTCGTGTCCAGGTCGTGTCGGGCACGACGTACATTTACTTCTTCTTCCGCTTCTTCTTCTTCTTCCTCCTCCTCCTCCTCCTCGTGCCTTGCCTCTTCCCTCCGCCGCTCGCCACCTCTGCCCTTTCTTCGCCTTTCCTTCATTCGCCCAGCCGTCATGTCGCGGCGCCAACCGACATGACCGAGCACGGGCCGCGATTCTAAACTTATTTTATTTAAACTTTTATAATCTGCCCGGCCGAACGTGTCGCTACCTGCTCGCACTTTGCCGGAATTTATATGCGCGGCCGTTACGCCGACGCGGCTGCAGCCCCTGGTCCCGGTATAAAGGGGGGCGAGGATTCGATCACGGCTACGGCCACTCGATTTCACCTCGAAGATGATGTACCCGGTGGTTCGAGAGAGAAGGCTCTCGAGGTCGATCTTAATATGTTCTCGAGGAGGGCAGATTTTTTCTTTTTTCTGTTCTTTTTTGGGACCGACTGCTAAGGGCATTTGGCTATAGTGGTTCGAAAACCACCTTGAACAGTAGCTCCTAAGCCAAATGACCTTAGCGATCGGTGCCAAAAATAGATAGAAAAAAAAAATCTGCCCTCTTCGAGAATGTATTAATATATGTAAATTAATATATATACTTGTGGTTCGAAACTCACCTTAAACAGTACCTCCTAAGCCAAATGACCTTAGCAGTCGGTCCCAAAAATGAACAGAAAAAAAAAATATATATATATATATATATCACAGAGCGTAGATTTGATTTGGAAGAAAATGATAATACTCGATGAACCTATTGGCGGTTATAGTGAAGTAATAGAGGCGAATAATTGATGCTGTAGGGTACAGAGTGCCGATGACATGGATTAAGCCTTGTGCTACGTTGTGGGTAAGTCGCGTGACCATGGAAATGCATTCGCGCCTCGAACGCGTTTGACCGATTAAATGCTAAGGAGCGTGATCGTGCTATGTACTTCCTACTACAATTTTTCTCCCAATATTGCAGTGATTTTGATACAAAACACAGATTTATAATTAAAAACCGCAAAGTTTTTTATCGATTCATAAATTATATAGTAAGGGTTGTGTATGGAATAACATATCGCGTAAATGGTCCTTACGACTTTGCTGGCGCATACGCACTCTTCCCTTGAAATTTTCTAATCTTGCGCAAATTTTGGAAAATTATCGTACACCATTGTTATTTGATTTACAAATATAAACAGTAAAAAATACCCTTTTATTTACGTGGCTACCTTAAAAAAGGGAGAAATGTCAAATTACAAAAAGAGGAGTAAGTCGATAAATTTATCTTGATTAAACCTTTCTTAATTATCTAACACCACGTACAACTTTGTGAGTATCTTAAGAATCCTCACACTCGGAATAAAACACCTTAGACGTACATCAGAGTTTTATAAAGGTAATCGAGTAAGGAAGCGATCGGATTAGACAGCCCAACGGGGGTTTCGCGCGAGAAATCGTCACGGTGTATGATTAACTGCGAATCGCGTCCTACGTAGATTCGTTTATGCGAAGCTATGCGCCACTGCGCGGTTAATTATCAGCGAAGAGCTGCTGATTAGGGAGGTGAAGCCGGCCCTCGAGCCGTCTCCTCTTTCGGAGTGGCTTCCAGAAAGCAGCGTATGATGATATGCCGCTGGTGTATTCTCGCGTTACCAACGGGAAGAAGACTCTTGGAAACTTGCGCGAAGGGATTAACGCGCCTCAGTGTCGGCGCCGTCAATTGCGGCTCAGTGCCGTAAAGTGATAATTCAGCGTGCAACATAGCGGCTATTACAATTGGCGTCTGTCTATCACCGCGGCCGCGTTCCTCCTCGTCTATTCGCGATTGTCCCCGTTATTCGCGATGTTTGTATTTTTCTCAGGGCCCGCGTGCTTGTAAGAACTCCGTTGCAAAAGTATTTCTCTTGAGCAGCGTGCTGGGGTAATGAAAAAGTAAGTTGGAATCGTATATCGTTGGGACGTGATTTATAATACACCGCAGAGGAATTTTAGTATGACGTACAAGGTGAAAGTTCTTGTATGGTACACCGTAGAAAAATTCGTGTACAACACAATACCGTGTTCCTTCAGGGTATATCGCACAAAAATGCACGGAGGGTACCCACAAAATACCTCTACGAAGCTTCGCGCGAAAATTCTCGTACCGTGCATCGTACAGAAATTTGCAAACGATATAAATTAAAATATCAGAGACAAAGATCCTCTTTTGCACCGCGCGATAATTCGTGCACAATACACAGCACAAATACCCCGCATTAAGAAATGTGTAATAAATCGCACATTAATTTATCCACAATACATTACACGGAATATCCTCCCACGAAGGCATCGTACAAAAATTTGTCTACAAAATATCGCAAGTGGATTCTAGCACAATACACCGCGCAAAAATCCATGCACGACGCACAGCACAAATACACCTTACTGATAAATACACAATAAATCGCACAATAATTCATCCACAATACATTACACGCAAAATCCTCCTGCGGTGCGCCGTACAAAAATGTATCGATAAAATATCGCAAACGGATCTTCACACAGTACACCGCGCGAAAATCTATGCACGACACACAGCACAAATACCCCTTACTAATGAATACACAATAAATCGCACAATAATTCATCCACAATACATTAGACACAAAATCCTCCTGCAGTGCCTTCTATAAAAATATATCGACAAAATATCGCAAACGGATCTTCACACAGTGCATCGCGCGAAAATCCATGCATCACACACAGCACAAATAGCCCTTACTAATAAATACACGATAAATCGCACAATAATTCATCCACAATACATTACACGCAAAATCCTCCCGCGGTGCGCCGTACAAAAATGTATCGACAAAATATCGCAAACGGATGCTTGCACGGTGCAGCGCGCGAAAATTCGTGCGCCATAGACCGCGCGGGCGCACGCAGTCGCGCGGGAGGGGCTTTTCAATTTCCCTCGCGGCTCGGCTGCGCTCGGTGCTGAGCGTGCGCGAGGGGAGCCGAGCTCGAGGCGGAAACGGACGAGGCGACGGAGCGCGCCAAAGGGTCGCCCCGTCAGCTCGTGGCCAGCGGCCGTACGTGTGATTGCCATTACGCCACGGAGCCGCGGTACCTGCAAGACCTCCCACGCTCCTCTCGGCCGACAGTTACTCGTACGAAACACGGCGGGCCGGTCGTCCGCTCGCTCGTTCCCTCGCAGCTCCCCTGCGCCGATCGTCCTGAGGCTCGACACCGGGTAATAACCGCGCGCCGTCGTTCGGATCGAGCATCGATTTACGACGCTTCGTCGCGGAGTGACCGAGTTCTTCCTAGATTGCACTCGGGAGCGAGGCCTGGATCGCGAAGTTAACCCCTTGCGTCGGTTGCTCGAGCGTGCCAGGCGCGTACGTTTGAATTAACTCTACGAGACACTAAGGGAATCATGGTTTTACTAAAAGACTAACCTTTTTCTCGAAGAATACCGTTGCTCTTATAGATTCTCTATTCAAACACTCGAGACTGTGAGGTACTCGAGCTTCGTACATCGTTCCGTTCTCTTTTTCGTATAATATCGTACTAGAGGAGAGATATATAATTATACTAGTGTGTAAGGAGAAATATGCTTCCGCGGGATCCAGGATCGAGCAGCTGTACGAATTGGACAACGCGTGGGAAAGGCGTCTGACGTCCCGTAGATCGAAGCGGACGTCTCGAGGCTCGGGCTCGGCCCGGCTCAGGCGGGCTCGATCTCGGCGCAAGGGGTTAAAGGAGGGAGAGGGGGGAGTTAATGGTGTTTTCCTACGTGATCCACGGGGGCCTCTTGGTGGTGAGCCGCTTATTTTTCTTGGCGTCGATAGGGCACTCGAAGCCTCCCTCGTTGCTCTATTCATAACCGGTATCGTGTTACGACTTCCGTGCCGGACGAAACCTCGCGGTTACCGGCTTCGCGCGACCGTAGCACCAGATCGAGACTAACCGCGCCGCCCATAAATCCCGTCGCTCGTTAGAACTCGGCCAACCGAGGGGGGCATCGAGTGGCCCCCTCGCGCCCCCGACAGCGGACGCGTAATCCCGGCAAATCCAAGATTACGCCGATCCAAAGGGGGATGATGGAGGCGGTTATATTTAGAAAAAGCTAGAAGTCCGACTTCCCCCATTGGCGCACCCAACTTCCTCCTTCTTCCTCTTCCCGATCCATCACCCGGTCTCGCGGCTCTCTCGAAGCCTCCGCGATACGTCGCTCTGGTTATCCGCAAAGCGCCTTCCCTCGAGGAGAATAATGGAGGCGATTATATTCGGAGGGCCAGGTATCATTTCGTGACTATCCTCGTTCGTACTCCTGGCCGTGCGTGTCTCCGCTTGGAGCTTCACCCAGGCGACCATCCGGTACCAACCTACCATCGCTCCTTCATCCCGCTCTTCCCTTCTCGAGCTCCTTCGTGCCTCTTGGACGACCTTCTCGTACTTTCCCTTCTTTCCTACGACATCGTGCTCCCTCTTACTTCCCCGATAGGCTTCCTCGATTCCAAAGGGACTTCTGCACGTAAATTAATACTCGTCCTCTCGATGCTCCTCGAGACTTCACCGGGTGAAGCTCTACTCGAGGGAAGGAAGGCTCTCTCTCTCTATCTCTTTCTCTCTCTCATTCGACGATGCCCCAATATTGGTGCACCTCGAAAGACGTTTAAGATTTCATCGAGCTCGGCCCAAAGTTTATTCCTCCGCGTACCTTCGTTCTCCGCGCTCTCGATGGAGGAGGCAAGGGAGGGGGGCGGCTTCCTCCCGTTGTGTCGCGCGCGCTGATGTGTCGCTGCATCGCTGCAGGGAGGAGGGGGAAGGAGGAGAAAAAAATCTAAAGTAGCTTAGTGCCTCCCACGCTTCCCTCATTGACAGCGGAGGTGGGGTGCGCTATAGTCAGCCTCGTTCAGTACCCATGCCGACTACCAGTTTGCCAGTCCGTCAGGTTCGGCCAGCGCGGCTTCTTCTTTCCGGAACTTCGATGCTCCGCGCTCCCTCGCCGCGTTTAACAGGTTGGTTCCACTCGATCGACCGTGCCGTAGTAACTCGTGGCCCTTACTGATCGATATTAGAGGCCAGCTGATCGATATCAGATCGCCGCTCGATGATAACGACCTACTGTCGATCGGTAATCGAGGATGGGAACTGACTCGTGACCTTTTCGAGGGCTCGAAAGTAGAGATACTCGAGATGATCGAGCAGCTCGACGTCTGGGTTTACTGGGCTCGTGAGTGGAATTAGGAGGAGGACTCGTTCCTCTCTCTCAGGGGAGGACCTCCGGAGGAAGCGTGGCTGGAGTTCGAGAACGGGATCGAGGTTAGGCGAGCACCTTCTTCGACGTGGTACGGATTGTCGCTGGTAACTTTGTGCTTCGATTTATGGAGTGGAGATCTTGCTTGTAGCATTGTTTCGAGGTTTTTTTAGATTGTGATCTTTGAGACGAGGAATCGTGAGCTTTGAGGTAGAAGTCAATTTAAGACGGTTGTAGTCTGGATGGGGTGAATTACTTTCTGAATTTATGGAGTGGAGATGTTGCTTATAGTATTGTTTCGAGGTTTTTTTAGATAGTGATGTTTGAGACGAGGAATCGTGAGCTTTGAGGTAGAAGTCAATTTAAGACGGTTGTAGTCTAGATGCCGTGAATTATTTTCTGAATGATGCTTGTATTCGATCCACGCGTGCTTGAAGATCGTTGGAAATGTGGGTGTGTTTGACTAAGCTTTTTAAAAGTTTCTATCGCGAGCTCTGTTATTTATCGTGGAGACGATTAAGTAGATTCGAGTCCCTCGATAAACGCGATTCGTTGTCCAGTGAAAGGTGTGAAAAAACGAGACCGTGATTTTAAACATCTTTGTGCAGCACGACTTATTAATTCGCGTTGCTTCGGAGAAGTATCAGCGAGAAAAATGTCAATCGCCAGGCTGGAAGGTACTGAAGGTTAGAAAAGTGGTTTTTTCGACGCGGTAGATCATCTTTGGGCCATTATATTTTCTGCTTCGAGCCCAGAGATTCCAAAGAGATCCAAGCTGTTCGCGTACGACCTTCGAGCCTTCCTTCTCGATCGCCTTAAATATCCAATTAGCCGGCTCATGAATTTTATATGTCAAGAACGCGAGAAAACGCGGCAGGGATAAAAAGCTCGTAAATATCGGTTTTGAATTATTATGGAAACATCGAGGTGCTGTCGCCTTTCGCGCCAAAGTGTATCGCGAATGATGAAAAAGGAAAACACTTATTCGTCTTTCACGATCAAATTCGTGGCGAGCGAGGAGAATACTTTCTAGACGCACTGCTATGATCGCGAGCACTGAATCGGCATTAATCAACAGCCAGGACCTTGCAAAGAGAAATTGTCCACATACCTGCCTCCTGCAACAGTTACAGAGAATCGATTGCATTTTCTTTCCGTACGGTGTGGCAAATTGCGAAACGCGCATACCTAGAGCCCCTAGTCATTATCAGGCGCGTCGAAAAGCATCGTCGCTCCTTACCTCGAAGCATCACCACGCGGATCGCAAAAAAACCTATCGACATTCAGCTAAGATTAAAAGATCCAAAACACTCATCTAACTCCCTCCTCAAAACCCAAAGCGAGCTTAAAAAAAGAAAATAAACAAAAACCAATCAATCAGAAATTCACCCATCACGAACAGTAATATAATCATATCCAGCATCAAGCGTATAATTCCGCATTAATAAACTCACACGATCATCGCGCAGAACGCGAGGAATAACATTCTCCTCAACGGTACCCTAAACATCGACGATCATTCCCACCTAATTCATCGTCTCAACCTTGCAAGACGATAAAGAAAAAATCCTCTCCACCCTCGAGATTTCATCGAAAATCCGCACTTCCCCAAATACCTTGGCCAAGCGACTGGCGGGGCTCCGTCCTTCGCGCAGCGCGGGCTTCGAATTCCTTCCTCCTCGAAATCCCTCGGGAGAACCGATTCCCGGGGCGTGAGGTCGGCCGTGCAAAAAGGTCGGTTGGCATTAACGCCCCTGAAAGGGCCGGTGGGCACGCGTCCTTATTCGTTGTAATGACACCGTGGACAGATTTTTAAATTGGACTGCGATGTGCGGCTATGGCGGTGGGCGGGGGGTGCCCCGGAATAAGAAAGGAAGGGTCAGGGACTGGGCAGGACGAGGGGGCAGGAGGGGGAGGCGCATGCATCAAACGCAGCGGCGGCATTCAGAAAATAATTAAAAATAATTGAAAAACACAGAGCGTCGCGGTGCGGCGCACAACGGCCGTCATTGTGCGCCGCCGGTGCACAATTTCCTTGGCTTTCCCGCGTCGCAATCCCCCTTAATCCCGGGGAACAAAAACCGAATTGTCGGGCGGTAAGGATGGAAAAAGGTCCCGCGGCTAACGAGAACTTGTCGTGAAAACGCGTAAAGGGGCGGAGAGGAGGGGGGAGGGGGATGGAGGGGGAGGAGGAGGTCGTAGCCGTGACTCGAGACGACGGACGGAGCGCCTCGAAATAGAGACCGAAACGCTCTATTGAGGTGCACCGTGAAAACCGTGCCGCGGGAGTAAACCGACCGATCGCGCAGTTTCGCAGCCTGGAGAGGCGACTCGGTGTAAATCGCGGTATGAATCTCTCGCGAAACGACGCGGGACGAATCGGGGGGCCTCTTGGAGGCGCACGTTCGCTTGGAGGCATGAGGTTAGCTCCTGAGAGTGTTTCGAATTCTTTGAAACTGGACCAACTGGTCCATTGATGCTCGGGAGTCGCTCATGGACGATTCTTCTTTTCCTTTCTTGTATAATACAGAAGGGATTTTTAGATATCTTTGGACAAGTAGCATCGTGTCGAGAAGACAGAGTAGTGTAAGTCTCTATCGTATTAATCTCCTATTAATCGAAGTCTAATGGTATTAATCTCGTATCGATCGAAGTCCAATCGTATTCACTTATTGAGTAGTATAGAATTAATTTCGATGGGCGAAGAAATTCGGTAGGCATTTCGATCTTATTCCTCGAGCAACGATCATTTCGAGTTCCAACGATCCAGGAAATCTCGTACACGATTCGAAGAAGGTGCTTTCTCCCCGGGTATTCCTTAACGAATTTCGCATTGAATCTAGTTCTCGAGATCTCTTGATTCCCTCGTCGTCGTTGGAGGAAATCGGTCCAAGGATCGCGCGGGAGGATCGATTTTCGAAAGAACCGAGCCGCTTGGCGATTTATCGCGCAAGGTTGCTGCTCATCGCGCTGGGCAGGCCGCGAATGAGAGGCCGCTGAACGAAAGGACAGTGAGATGGAACTTCCACCGAGGGGATTCCTCGTGATCCTTTTGCTACTGTTGGCCCTGGCAGAGTCGAACCTCGCGCAGAGGCAGAGAAGGCCCCACCGACTACGAAACAGAGGTAAATACCATCGATTTATCTAAACTCGTCTAGATCGAAGCCACGGGCTGGGCATGAACCGTAGCTTAAGAACGATCGTGCTCGTAGGACGAGACGTCTTTCGTGTCTTGATCCGACACGATCCTTGTTACGTGATTCGTCATAGTTATATATAGTTTGCGCGCTTATGTATTCTTCGACGCTGATTGCCGTGGTCGTTTAACCCAAAGTTCGTCATATCTTACGAGAAGACCTGTCGAATTAACGTACCATTAATCGTTGAAATATCAAAAAACTGTCCTGAAAATGTTCACGCTGCAAGATTCGTGTATATTTTCGCTGTGACTTTACTCAGGAAAGAATGCTAATTCTTTTTTTTATTTCCATTCCATAATACTAATTACTGTTACAAATATCGAAAACTCGTCAGAGATAAAGGCTCGACGATTATTCCAATCGAAATTTCTCAATGAATGTTTGAAAAGGGCGCGAAAATTGTATCGAATTGTAACAGGAATTGATACACCGTCTGTTATCTGCAAAAGACCGTGTTTTTATTATCGTTCATGAAAAAACTGTCGTATTTACAATTCGTATACAAGACGTGGCTTTATTTTGAAACGCGTTGTACACCGTCGCGTAAATTCTTCGTTTCGGTCACGAGATACTTTTGCAATAGTTACGTTGGTTCCTTTTAAATGAAATGGACAAACTTCGTACGCGTGTTATCTGCCCCCCTTTTTTGATTGCCCTCGACGCTCGAATCGTTAAACAGCGCCTGTTAAATGTCCACGGTATGAAAAAAAAGAAAGCAAAAAGAAAAAAAAACAGAGAAAAAGCGTGTTGGCCGAATGGATTAAGCAACACAACGTTTCTTTCATAACTGCCTTTTCGTTCGTTACCGCTTATCTCGCCTGAGAAACTATCTCGAGCGGCGAAGTTGCGAAGGTGACCGAAGCGTTAATGCGTTTATTGCCCCTTAATCTCTTTTGCGCATAACCCGCCCCAGTAACGATCTTCCTCCGATAATTTCTATTTGATTATTTGCACATTCCCGTTCCATTCACCACGCTCAACGTAGCCAGGATCTTGGAACACGCTTAAGAACAACACCGATAACATCGTGAGTCCTCGGTTAACAAAGATTGCGCTTTTAGCGCAAAGAAAGTGGGATGCGAATATTCAAGAATATCTTAAGAGTCCCAAAACATCAAACATAATTCAATGGATCTAATGTCATTCGAATATGATTCTGTATTTGAAAAATGTATTAATACTGATTATGATTCATGATTCAATGGATCAAATGTAGTCAATTCGATTTTATGTTTCAAAAAACTTTGAAAATCGGTGGTGGGTAAGAGGTGATAACGATTATAAATAGGCACAAGGTTTTCTGTTACCGATATCTTTTGGGAGTTCGTTGAACATCGATTTTGTCGAAGTTACTGTTTGAAAACTAGTATGCACGTGTGGTGCAAGTGGCGTGCGAGTAGTGGAGACGGATTCGTGCGAGAGAAACAGGCGCGCGCGTCGAAAAACTGTTGTTTGGCGGATGCCGAGTTGCGAAGCGAAAAGACGAAATTAGCGACACATGTTTTCCACGTTATGAAATTAATATCAGGCAACTTTGCCTCGGCTGGTTTATTTTTTCCAAAATTCCAGGCTTCATTTAAAAAAACTGGTGATGCACTTTTGATTCACACTATCGTCCATCGTTGGTCCCGATGGAAGCAAAGTTTTGTGCACCTAATACATCACTCAAATTTCCTGCTCATAATTTACCGTATCGTTCCGCGCTAGTGTTTCCAAATCGATGAGCTTACACACTCACTACGCTACGATACACACATGATACGCGAAGCGAGAAGGACCACGAGAGTTCGCAACTTCATCTCAAGCTGGCAAGAAAGCAATTTTACTTTCGCGGCGCTTAATAAAACTATTTTCATACATAGCAATACAAAATAGAACATAGAAACATAACAGAACATAGAAATTTAGAACATATCTTCATACACGGAACAAAGTCCAATTAACAATGTATCTTCCATTTTGTTCGATGACTCTCTACCATGTTTCCAACAGCTTCATAATTCCTCGTATTGGGTTGTTCGGAAAGTCATTTCGTTTTTTGGGGAACATGAAAGACAGTTTTCGTATAATGAATAAATATTTTATTAAATTATATATTGGCCATTCTGGTCCAACACCTTTTG
>JBCFXI010003136.1:0-11967 GCA_038496175.1 Ampulex compressa
ATATTTATTTATTTATTTATTTATTTATATATATATATACACTCAAACCTGTTTTTGTGAGGTGAATAGGGATTATTTGAAAATGAAAAAAAGTTAATTTTTAATCGTCGATTTTTATTTTTCTTTTTAAGAGAATATCGATATATTCAATATATTAACTTGTAGAAATGTGACAAAGGAATTTATTGTTAGTTTTTTTATTTTTGGAGAAATTAACAAACGTACACATGTGTGTACAGTTATCGAGGTGGTGTTTTTACTTAAATACAATCGTAAGTATGATTTAACATTTTGTTTATCCTAAAGAAAGGAACTTGAAAAAAATGGCGCGTCTTTTCATATTTCTTCTCATCGATAATCAGTTTAATCCATTGATGATCTTCGATAAATAGGCAAGCCTGAGTATCTCTAGGTTCAAATTAGAATCATTCAAACATCTTACAATATTTTAAGAGGCAATGATCCTCTCTTCATATTTCTTCTCATCGATAATCTGATCGATTCATTAATGATCCTCAAGAAATAGGTAACTTTACATATCTCTAGATCCAAATCAGAATCATTTAAACACCTTACAACATTTTAACAGGCAATGATGCTCTCTTCATATTTCTTCTCATTGATAATCTGATCGAAGGATTAATGATTCTCAAGAAATAAGCAGCCATGCTTATTTTTAGGTCCAAATCAGAATCATTTAAACTCCTGACAACATTTTAAGAGGCAATGATCCTCTCTTCATATTTCTTCTCATCGCTAATCAACACCATCCATCAGCAATCCTCAATAAATAGAGAACCCTGTGCATATCTAGATCCAAATCAGCATCATTCAAATGCCTTACATTTCTGCAGGCGATGATCCTTTAGGTGCCTTTCTTCATATTTCTTCTCATCGCTCATCATCTTCATCCATCAGCAATCCTCAATAAATAGGTCCAAATTAGCATCATTTAAACACCTTGAAACACTTCTGCAGGCAATGATCCTCTCCTCATGTGTCCCTTCATTGATAATCCCAATCGATTCATCAGCAATCCTCAATAAATAGGTCCACATCAGAATCATTTAAACACCTTGCAACAACTCTGCAGGCAATGATCCTCTCCTCATATGTCCTTTCATCGATATCGTCCACATCAGAATCATTTAAACACCTTGCAACACTTCTGCAGGCAATGATCCTCTCCTCATATATCCTCTCATCGATAATCCCAATCGATCCTCATCAGTCCTCCTCAATAAATAGGTCCACATCAGAATCAAATGATTCTATCCTTTGTGTTTAAATAAACACCTTGCAACACTTCTACAGGCAATGATCCTCTCCTCATATGTTCTTTCATCGATATCCTCCACATCAGAATCATTCAAACACCTTGCAACATTTCTGCAGGCAATGATCCTCATATATCCTCTCATCGATAATCCCAATCGATCCATCAATCCTCCTCAATAAATAGGTTCACATCAGAATCAAATGATTCTATCCTTTGTGTGTAAATAACACCTTGCAACAACTCTGCAGGCAATGATCCTCATATATCCTCTCATCGATAATCCCAATCGATCTCCATAAATCCTCCTCAATAAATAGGAGACCCCGCACGCGCCACGTGATAATTGCCACGAGTCGAGACCTCCTCGTCGTGCATCAGCCTCGAGGTTATCCTATCCGCGATCTTCTCGGAGCTCGACTTGTCGATCACCCTCAAGCTCGTCCTGCCATGAGGATAGGAAGGCAGAGCAGCCAGTATCCTGGGCGGATTCCTCCTCGAGTGATTGACGAAGGTGGCGTAGGTCTTGCTGGATGGATTCTCGTCGAACACCCAGCCGATTTTCCCCAGTCGACTCGTCGCCTGCCTCTGGCTCGGCCTGTAGCCCTCGACCTCAGCCAGGACGGGTGCGCTGCTCTGAAGATTCAGGGCGTTCAATTGGAGGTAATTGCTGCCAACCGGCGCGCTGTCCTCGGAGCCGCCGGACTTGCTCAGCCGGCTGCTGGTTTCTGAGGGGGGAGAATTGGGTTTGAAGGCTTTAGGCACGATGGGTTGACATGCTGGTGTTCGTGGGTGTTGTCTTTTGGGAGGATGGAGCTACTATAGTGGCTTTGTGGATGTGATATTTCAGAAGCTTCAGTTTTTTCGGTCTTTTGGGAGGATGGAGCTACTATAGTGGCTTTGTGGATGTCATGATTCAGAAGCGTGATGGAGCTACTATAGTGGCTTTGTGGATGTGATATTTCAGAAGCTTCAGTTTTTTCGGTCTTTTGGGAGGATGGAGCTACTATAGTGGCTTTGTGGATGTCATGATTCAGAAGCGTTAGTTTTTTCAGTCTTTTGGGAGGATGGAGCTACTATAGTGGCTTTGTGGATGTCACGTTTCAGAAGCTTCAGTTTTTTCGGTCTTTTAGGAGGATGGAGCTACTATAGTGGCTTTGTGGATGTCATGATCCAGAAGCGTCAGTTTTTTCAGTCTTTTAGGAGGATGGAGCTACTATAGTGGCTTTGTGGATGTGATATTTCAGAAGCTTCAGTTTTTTCGGTCTTTTGGGAGGATGCGATACTATAGTAGCGTTTGTGGGTGTTGTCTTTTGGGAGGATGGAGCTACTATAGTGGCTTTGTGGATGTGATATTTCAGAAGCTTCAGTTTTTTCGGTCTTTTGGGAGAATGGAGCTACTATAGTGGCTTTGTGGATGTCATGATTCAGAAGCGTCAGTTTTTTCAGTCTTTTGGGAGGGTGGAGCTACTATAGTAGCGTTTGTGGGTGTTGTCTTTTGGGAGGATGGAGCTACTATAGTGGCTTTGTGGATGTGATATTTCAGAAGCTTCAGTTTTTTCGGTCTTTTGGGAGGATGGAGCTACTATAGTGGCTTTGTGGATGTCATGATTCAGAAGCGTCAGTTTTTTCAGTCTTTTGGGAGGATGTGTCACTATAGTGGCTTTTGTGGATGTCACGTTTCAGAAGCTTCAGTTTTTTCGGTCTTTTAGGAGGATGGAGCTACTATAGTGGCTTTGTGGATGTGATATTTCAGAAGCTTCAGTTTTTTCGGTCTTTTGGGAGGATGGAGCTACTATAGTGGCTTTGTGGATGTGATATTTCAGAAGCGTCAGTTTTTTCAGTCTTTTGGGGGATGGAGCTACTATAGTGGCTTTGTGGATGTGATATTTCAGAAGTTTCAGTTTTTTCGGTCTTTTAGGAGAATGCGATACTATTGTGGCGTTTGTGGGTGTTGTCTTTTGGGAGGATAGAGCTACTATAGTGGGTTTGTGGATGTGATATTTCAGAAGCTTCAGTTTTTTCGGTCTTTTGGGAGGATGGAGCTACTATAGTAGCGTTTGTGGGTGTTGTCTTTTGGGAGGATGGAGCTACTATAGTGGCTTTGTGGATGTGATATTTCAGAAGCTTCAGTTTTTTCGGTCTTTTGGGAGGATGGAGCTACTATAGTGGCTTTGTGGATGTCATGATTCAGAAGCGTCAGTTTTTTCAGTCTTTTGGGAGGGTGGAGCTACTATAGTGGCTTTGTGGATGTGATATTTCAGAAGCTTCAGTTTTTTTGGTCTTTTAGAAGGATGCGCTACTATAGTAGCGTTTGTGGGTGTTGTGTTTTAGGAGGATGCGCTACTGTAGTGGTGTTTGTGGGTATTGTCTTTTAGGAGGATGCGCTACTATAGTGGAGTTTGTAGATATTGTCTTTTAAGAGGATGGCGCTACTATAGTGGCTTTATGGATGTGATATTTCAGAAGTTTCAGTTTTTTCAGTCTTTTAGGAGGATGCGCTACTATAGTGGTGTTTGTGGATATTGTCTTTTAGGAGGACGTGTCACTATAGTGGCTTTGCGGATTATTACCGATCTATTCACATGCCAACTAGACTAAAACCTAGATAAATGTCTAGCTATTTAACTTCACTGCTTTGGGGAAAGAGAAGGTGACAAAATTCAAAGAAATATCCTAAATAATTCCCATGTAATATTAATATAAATTTGTAAATAATCGAGTACGTGTCAATCATTCATAATATAATGATTCGTTGAATTTATTGATGATCATGAGATAGATATATATTTATCATTAAATTAATGTAATATATTCCAATTATATAACTTAAATATTATTGTGGGCAGGAACTTATTATTAAGTTCCTGTTTTCTTTTCATTTTTACAAATCTTACAAAACTTATTATTAAGTTCCTGTTTTTTTTTTCAATTCCTACAAACCACCTTTTTTCTTTTGAGTGAAGAAGTTCAAAGGGAAAGGAGGAGTTTATCGTGACGCTTTGTGACTTTGAAGCGATAAAGTAATCATTCAAATGCAAATGTATACGGTGCTATTAATACACGCGGTAAGAGACATTGTGAATGCTTTTTTTTATTTAACAGACGTCAATGGAAGAAGAAAATAATGATAGTTGCGGATGGATGGTTTATTTAGTTAATTGCTAAAAGCACCTTGATACCTCGGGTTAGAGCCGATAATACTTTGATAATTACTAACAAGACGTTATGCAAAAAGATGTGTAAGTCGAGTTGAGAAAAGATATTTAGTTATACAGGGAAGCATTGATGTTTATATTAATGATTGAATAAAGTTGCACGAATTTATAGGGAATAGTAATATGATAGAAGGATAGTTTGTGTAGCGTCCACTAATCATAAATTTTCCATAAAGACGTGTGTGAACAAATAAGTAAAAAATTCCTTAAAGTGTCAATTACTTTGTACCTTTACCTTATTTTCTTATAAAACTAGAAAAACTTCTTAAACAACCTAATGCAAAAGATTCAATGTGCAAAGAAGTCTAAAATAATAAATCTCGTGTACAAAACCAGTTAGGGCTGCAAAAAAAAACTAAATTCAGTGCAAAACCATGAATCTCGATTACAAAACCAGTTAGGGCTGCACAAAAAGCTAAAATCATCGCGAAATCATGAATTCTAAGTCCAAATCCAGTTAGTACTGCATGAAAATCTAGATTCATCGCGAAGCCACGAATTTTAAGTCCAAATCCAGTCACTACTTCCTCAAAATCTAAATTCACCTCAAAACCATAAATTCCAAGTCCAAACCCAGTCACTACTTCATCAAAATCTAAATTCACCTCAAAACCATAAATTCCAAGTCCAAACCCAGTCACTACTTCCTCAAAATCTAAATTCACCTCAAAACCATGAATTCCAAGTCCAAACCCAGTTACTACTTCATAAAAAACTAAATTCATCGCGAAATCACGAATTCCAAGTCCAAATCCAGTTAGTACCAGACGAAAAACTAAATTCACCTCAAAACCACAAATTCCAAGTCCAAACCCAGTCCCTACTCCATCAAAATCCAAATTCGCCTCAAAGCCACGAACCTCAAACACAAAAGTCAAGGTTAAAGTTAAAATACAACGATGAAAAACCCAGTCAAAGTGCAAACCAGCGAAGCCATGAGTTCCAAGCCAGTTAGAGCTACGCACCTAATGTCTTCGCCTCCCTGGCGCGCGCCAGCAAGGTGTCTATCCTGCTCCTGCGGAAGTACGTGTCGACGATGTCCCTCTTCTTCGCCTCCTCCTGGCCAACACCCTCCACCACCTCCACCTCCTCCTCCTCCTCCAGCTCCTCATTCGCCCTGCCGCCGCCGCCGCTGCTGCTATTATTGTTGTTCAGATCAGGCTTCATGGCCATCCTGGAGGATGGCTGCTGCGCTGCATCCCTCGCCATCAGGTTTGGCGGAGGCAGGGGGATGTGCGTGGTGACGTCAGGGATCCTCCAGCGCGCGAGTTCGTCGCACCAGGTGGCCGCTGCTCTGACAGCGGCTACGTCGCGAAACGGGCATCCTGGTCGAAGGTGGGGCACCATGGCGTCGCAGAGCTGGGAGGTGAGGAGCTCCCTGCGAAGGAGGTCGCGCCTCTCCGCGTCCCAGGAGGCCTGAAGGTCGGCAGCCTCGGCCTCGAGCTGCTTAACCCGCCTGGCCATCCGCTTGAGCGCGTCCTCGGTCGACCTGTGTGTCGGATGTACGCGGAATCGTGAGTGGAGTGCGTGTGGAATGCGTGTGGAATGTGCAGGATGTATTGTGGGATGTGAGTGGAATGTGTAGGATGTATTGGGATGCGAGTAGGATGTATTGGGATTTAAGTAGGAGGTGTAGGATGTATTGGGATGCGAGTAGGATGTATTGGGATGTGAGTAGGATGTATAGGATGTATTGGGATGTGAGTGGAATGTGTAGGATGTATTGGGATGTGAGTAGGATGTATTGGGATGTGAGTGGAATGTGTAGGATGTATTGGGATGCGAGTAGGATGTATTGGGATTTAAGTAGGAGGTGTAGGATGTATTGGGATGTGAGTGGAATGTGTAGGACATATTAGGATGTGAGTGGAATGCGTAGGATGTATTGGGATGTGAGTAGGATGTGTAGGATGTATTGGGATGTGAGTGGGATGTGTAGGGTGTAAGTGGAATGTGTGGGATGTTTTGGGATGCGTGTGGAATGTGTAAAATATATTGGCATGTGAGTGGAATGTGTAGGATGTATTGGGATGTGAGTAGGATGTGTAGGGTGTAAGTGGAATGTGTAGGATGCATTGGAATATAAGTAGGATGTGTAGGATGTAGTGGGATGTAATTAGGATGTGTAGGATGTAAGTGGAATGTGTAGGATATATTAAGATGTGAGTGGAATGTGTAGGACATATTAGGATGTGAGTGGAATGCGTAGGATGTATTGGGATGTGAGTAGGATGTGTAGGATGTATTGGGATGTGAGTAGGAGGTGTAGGATGTATTGGGATGTAAGTAGAATGTGTAGAATGCATTAGGATGTAAGTAGGATGTGTAGGATGTAAGTGGAATGTGTAGGATGTATTAGGATGTAGCAGTTTCTTCAACGCTTTTTTTTTTTTACTAATCTTTACGAATCTGACTTTACTAATCGGTACCCCAAATTTACAAAAAGGAACCTGATGACAATAATCTAATCTTAGTTGTCCATAGACCTGGACCAAGTAACTTTAATATGATCAGTACCAAAGTGAACCACAAAAAGGAACTTAGCCACAATAACCCAACCTGAGTTATCCATAGACCTGAACCAAATAGTTTTGATATTATAATTGACACCAATGTGAACCACAAAAAGGAACTTAGCCACAACAACCCAACCTGAGTTGTCCATAAACCTGGACCAAGTGACTTTAATATGATCAGTACCAAAGTGATCCACAAAAAGGCACTTAGCCACAGCAACCCAACCTGAGTTGTCCATAGACCTGGACCAAGTAACTTTAATATGATCAGTACCAAAGTAAACCACAAAAAGGAACTTAGCCACAACAACCCAACCTGAGTTGTCCATAGACCTGGACCAAGTAACTTTAATATGATCAGTACCAAAGTGAACCACAAAAAGGAACTTAGCGACAACAACCCAACCTGAGCTGTCCATAGACCTGGACCAAGTACCTTTAATATTATTATCAGTACCAAAATGAATAACAAAAAGGAACTTAGCCACAACAACCCAACCTGAGCTGTCCGTAGACCTGGAAGACAGTGCCATTCCCCTCCTGCGCGCTCGCCTCGAGCGCTCCAGCCAGAGCCTCCAGCCTCTTCCTCCTCTTCTCCCTCCTCCTCTTCAGCTCATCATTGCCGTGCTGCTCGCCCCCGATCGTCAGTTTCTCCAGCCTCTTCAGCACCTCCTGCTTGGCAGCCTCCCTCTTCCTCCTGCGCCTCTCCTCCCTCTCGGGATCCAACTCCTCCCCCTGCTGCGCCCCTCGACTCTCGTTTCCACCCTTGAAGCTCGCCTCGAAGCGCGACTTCACTGCGTCGAGCTCCTCGCGCAGCCTCTGGGCTGAGAGATTGGAGTCCTCGCACTCCCTCTTCAGCCTCTCGACCTCCTCAGCGTACTCCGCCTTCCTGGCTTCCTCGCTGTCCTCCTTGATCGGGATGTCCTTCAGGATCGGCAGCTCGCTGGTCTCGAGGAGCTTTCGCAGTCGCTGAAGCTCGAGCTGGTACTGTCTGAGCAGTGCGTCCTTTGGGAGAGGATGGTTGGTTATTGTTGGTTGTTTTTTTTTTTTAATTAAATTTAGCTTTTTGTTGTTGTTTGCAGGAAGAATTTGCTCGCGAGCTTTTGTCGAAGAGGAATTGGTTTTCTGTTTCTTTTTATTATGGTTCTTTGTTTTCTATTTCTGTGGAGTTTGTTAGGTTTTTTATTACTCTATTTGTTGTAAATATTTGGATGTAGTGGATGATGATATTTGGATGTTAAATAATTGTTGTTGCGAGTTGTTGTTGTTTGCAGGAAGAATTTGCTTGCGAGCTTTTGTCGAAGAGGAATTGGTTTTCTGTTTCTTTTTATTATGGTTCTTTGTTTTCTATTTCTGTGGAGTTTGTTAGGTTTTTTATTACTCTATTTGTTGTAAATATTTGGATCGAGCTTTTGTCGAAGAGGAATTGGTTTTCTGTTTCTTTTTATTATGGTTCTTTGTTTTCTATTTCTGTGGAGTTTGTTAGGTTTTTTATTACTCTATTTGTTGTAAATATTTGGATGTAGTGGATGATGATATTTGGATGTTAAATAATTGTTGTTGCGAATTACTCTATTTGTTGTAAATATTTGGATGTAGTGGATGATGATATTTGGATGTTAAATAATTGTTGTTGCGAGTTGTTGTTGTTTGCAGGAAGAATTTGCTTGCGAGCTTTTGTCGGAGAGGAATCGGTTTTCTGTTTTTTTTTTATTATGTTTCTTTGTTTTCTATATCTGTGGAGTTTGTTAGGTTCTTTATTTCTCTATTTGTTGTAAATATTTGGATGTAGTGGATGATGATGTAGTTGGATGATGATATTTGGATGTTAAATAATTGTTATTGCGAGTTGTTGTTGTTTGCAAGAAGAATTTGCTTGCGAGCTTTTGTCGAAGAGGAATCGGTTTTCTGTTTCTTGTTATTATGTTTCTTTGTTTTTTATTTCTGTGGAGTTTGTTGGTTTGTTATTACTGTATTTGTTGTAAATATATTGTAATTATGATTGAGCAGGTTTTTAAATATTTGGATTTCAATAATTGTCGTTGCGAGTTGTTGTTGTTTGCGAGCTTTTGTCGAAGAAGAATCAGTTTTCTATTTTTTTTCATTATATTTTTGTGTTTTGTATTTCTTTGGAGTTTGTTAGTTTGTTATTACTCTATTTGTTGTAAATATATTATAATTATGATCGATCAGGTTTTTAAATATTTGGATATACCAATTATGTGGGGATGATCTTTTGGAATCTATTTAAGAGAATACTTGGAAATTCTAGAATAATGTGTTGTCGAAGTATTCTATTATATTCTATAATATATCACAGGTGTTTCGAATTAAATTCACCCTTTTGTTTGTAAGAAAGATTTTTGCTTCTGAGTTTTTGTTGAAGAATTGCTCTTTATATTCCTTTAGAATTGATTAGCTTCAACTGATCATCTTTATCCAAACAATGGAACGAAAAATCGACGATCCTCACAATATAAAAACACTATAAATATTCTTCAGAAAATACCTGGAAGCGTCGTTTACCTTAGGATCTTCGTTGACCACTGGTTTATTCTTGATGCAACGCGCCCTGGCGGCGTATCGAAGCGTGCTGAGTGTTTCATCGGCATCGATGTCACTCGGACTAACGCAGGCGATCATCAGGGTCCTGGCATTGCCACCCAGACTGTCTCTCAGCAGTCGTGTTAACTTGCTGTCTCTAGTGTTCAAGTTTGGAAGATTTATTTTCAGAGGGTTGTTTTATATTTCAGTTTTAAATTGAGTTTAAACGACCTGACTATCCCCAACTAACATTAACATATACAGTAAACACTAACATGTACAAACATGAATCCTTTGACATCAGAACCTACGAAAGTTTCACTGCATAGGTAGAAATGAATGACAAACAAGCGTCTCAAGAAAGGAACAATGGTAAATAATGGGCTAATAAACAAGCAAATAAAGATTAGTGCAAACACTAATATATACAAACATTAATAATAATAAATAATGGGTCAATAAAGTGTCAATATTCCTCATAAAACCAAAGAAACCTTTCCACTTCCCTCAGAGAAAAAAAAAAACCACAGCTAGACCCCCAACCCAAGTCACTCAGCAAAAAAACCAACAACACCACATCTCCAAGCAACAAATCAAACCACCAAAAAAAAAAAAAATCCACCGCCACCAAAAAAAAGACTCCAAAAGCTCACCTGTAAGGCACGTGCCTTCCATTATCAGCAGCCAAGGCGCTTATCACATTCACACATTCAATCGCATTCAACAATCCACCAAAAAAAGAGAAACCCACCACCAAAAAAAAAAAAAGAAAAAAGAACCCTAGACACCAAAAGCTCACCTGTAAGGCACGTGCCTCCCATTCCCAGCAGCCAAGGCGCTTATCACATTCACAATCAATCTGATTCACATTTACACATTCGATCACATTCAACAATCCACCAAAAAAAAACCCTGGACTCCAAAAGCTCACCTGTAAGGCACGTGCCTCCCATTCCCAGCAGCCAAGGCGCTTATCACATTCACAGTCAATATGATTCACATTCACACATTCGATCACATTCAACAATCCACAAAAAAAAACCCTGGCCTCCAAAAGCTCATCTGTAAAGCACGTGCTTCCCATTCCCAGCAGCCAAGATACTTATCACATTCACAATCAACAGTCCACCAAAAAGAAAAAAAACACATCCACCACGAAAAAAAAAGAAATCCACCACCAAAAAAAAAAAGAAAAAAGAACCCTAGACACCAAAAGCTCACCTGTAAGGCACGTGCCTCCCATTCCCAGCAGCCAAGGCGCTTATCACATTCACAATCAATCTGATTCACATTCACACATTCAATCACATTCAACAGTCCACCAAAAAAAAAGACATCCACCACTAAAAAAAAGAAATCCACCACAAACAAAAAAAAAGAAAAAAGAACCCTAGACACCAAAAGCTCACCTGTAAGGCACGTGCCTCCCGTTCCCAGCAGCCAAGGCGCTGATCACATTCCCCAAGGCCGAGAGGCTCAGATTGATGCTGGCCGCCTCCTTCAGCCGATCTCCTGTCGCCCCCGTCCTGGTCTGCCTCTCGGAGCCCGCCAGGTCCACCAAATGCAGCCTGCCCCTCCTCACTGCGCCATCCTTCCTCTCATCCTTATCATCGATCGCGATGGCCTCGAGCGCCAGGCTCAGCACCGCGTGACTCCTGGAACTGGCCAGGTTCATCCTCGTCGCGGCAGCAGCTCTCCTCCTGTCTCCCTCCTCGACCAGCCTCGAACACTCCAGCGCGTCCTTCACGGTGATCTCCTTCAGACCTCCGGCCACGTAGGTCCCCCTAGCCGGGTCCTCCTTGAGGACCAGGTTATCAGAGCCACTCTCCTGCAGCAGGTCCCTCAGTCGCTCATTGTAGATCTCCAGGTAGCTCAGCAGCGCCAGGTACCTCGTGCCAGAGCCGGCTGTCGAGGTGGCCTCGAACAGGTGCTCCAGGCTGCGCTCGATGAAGCCTCGCATGGTGTAGGACTTACCGCAGCCTGTCTGGCCGTACGCGAAGACGGTCGCGTTGTAGCCCTCGAGGACAGCCTCCACGACGACTGAGCCTACGTTCTCGTAGACCGACTCCGTCGTGGCGTCCTGGCCGAAGGCCGCGTCGAATTGGTAGACCTTTCCATTGGGGGTGCCGGCTCTGGGGCACTCCAGGGTGCAGCATTTCGTCTGGGCGTCGATGGTGACGACGTTCTGGGGGAGGAGAGGGGGGTGTTCAGTTTCTTTTTTAAATTCGATTTTGGATTTAGTTTAATTTCATTCAATTTAATTTATTTTCTTTTGAATCTAATTTTTAATTTAATTTAATTTGATTTAATTTCTTTTTGATTTAATTTAATTTGATTTAATTTAATTTAATTAATTTTAATTTAATTTAATTTAATTTAATTTAATTTTTTTTAATTAATCAATTTTAATTTA
>JBCFXI010003137.1:0-11947 GCA_038496175.1 Ampulex compressa
CATTTTTCATTTCGTTAGAATGTTTGGTCGAAAGAACTAAAACATCCCTCTTGTCTTTCCACTTCATGACGGTAATTCCGTTCCTGTTTTCTTGTGCAATAACTTCTCCCCGTCGCAGTTTGACTGTCACAACTGCCTTTGGATTTTCTTTCCGATTTTGCCGAAGGGTACCAATCAAATGCATATTCTTCGATATTAATTTGTTTGCTAAACCTACACTCGTATAATAATTATCTGTACATAAAGTATGGCCTTTTTCAAACAAATCTTCACACGAATTCAGAACAACATTTGTGGGTGTTGTATTTTCTTTGTCCAATGTTTTGCCAGTGTAGACGCGATAACTGTAGGTGTAATTATTAGTGCAGCACAATTTAAATATTTTAATCCCGTACCTGTGCCTCTTTTGTTTCATGTACTGTCTAAATACGATCCGTCTACGGAATGGTATTATCGACTCGTCGATGCACAACATTTCGGTAGGATCATAATATTTTTTAAAATTTGAGTTCAGTTCGTTTAGAACAAATTCAACCTTTGACAGACGATTGGAAGCATCAACTTTTGTGTTGTCAGCAAAATGCAACATTCTCAAGAGAATTTGAAAGCGGTCTCTACACATTATTTTTTGTGGAAATGTGTGACCAAACATTGGATCCTGGGACCAATATAGACTCAAAGATGGGAATTTTACTAATCCCATCCACAAAATCAGTCCAAAAAACCGCTTTATTTCATTTTTATCTGTTGGCACCCATTTATTGCAACATTTGGAGTCCACTCTGCTTTGTGTGGCATAAATATTTGTTTATTCTGCTATATGTTTAAACATGGTCTCCGTCACATAAAGCCCATAAAAATCTTCCACTTTTTTACAATGTCGCACTTGTTCATGAGAAAGTTTGGCACCATGGGGACTTGTAAAAGATATAATATTTGGTTGGTTGCCTCGCAGTTCAAACCACTCGTTTGGATCGCTAGTTCCGATATCCCTTAGTGAACTATCGGATTTACTGTCACTATCTGAAGAAGGCAATGGTACTGCATGCCCACGTTTGGGTGGTACTAATATCTCACTCGATGAGTCACTATCGCTTTGTTCTCTCAACATTTTTAGTTGATGGGTAACAAAACTTTTTCAAAAAATATCAAACTGAATTCTCTCTGCTGCACCGAACCTTTATACTCCCGTGGCTTTTTCCGACTGATCGTCTCTTGATGTTTGATCTTTGGTCATTCTGGCATTCCCGCCCCATTATCTTATCTTTATAAATTGTATACATGGGAATTGAATGCCCCATTCTCACAGCCAAAGCCTCAAACCAAGCAGTGAAATAAAGTAATCATCTGTTTATACTTTTCGGTCCAGTGAAGTGTTGATCCTCCGCGTCACGCGGCGCAGTAAGGCGTCAGCGCTCGGCATCAAGTGCTCACGCGCTTAGGCGACACCGAGCCGAGCGCTGCCGGCTGAGCGGAAAGTCTAGCGAAATAGGCACCGCACTCAACGTGTTAAACCCCTTGTTGACGTACTCGCGACCGTTTTCCGATTGGATTGCCTTTAGCTTAGTGTTATGTTGCCTTCTCAGCGAAAGCCTGGCACGCTTTGAACTTCTTTAGAACCTGATCCTTGCTCTTGATAAATTTCATTTTCGTCCATCTCGTGCAGTCATCCGTAAAGGTAATGAAGTGCCTCGAACCACCGTTGGATAAAACACGCATGGGACCACATATGTATGCGTGGATGAGCTCCAACTTTATGGTCTTCTGGCCTGACTCTTTCGGGAAAGATGCTTGTGCCATTTTCTCTTGAATGCAAACCTCACAATCCATGTTATTTGGTTCATGTTTTATATTAACAGCCCGAATTGCTTCGTTTCTGGATGCACGAACGAGACCGTGGAGGTTGAGACGACCTAGACGTCGATGCCAAATTCCAACAACGCTTGCAGACGTTGCAGGCTTGTTGACGTTATTAACCGACGTTTCGACGTTCTGGTAACCGTAGGGCGAATCCCCATTTACTAAGTAGAGATCACCGGCCCCCTTCGCCATCAGGATCACGTGTCCCTTTGGATCAATGATTGCTGCTTTCCGGTTGTCGAACACGACTTTATGTCCTCTATCCATTATCTTTGAGACGGATAACTGGTTTGTTCTTAGCTTTGAAACAAGCAGTGCTTCTTTCAAGATCACGTCGCTCTTCTTGCCGTTGGTTATGGTCGCGATAGTTGCTATACCCCTACCTTTGATTTCAGCAGACGTATCACTGGCTAGTTTTAACGCACTTGACTCGTGTCTGCTTATCTCGGTGAATGACTTGATGTCCTTACAGATGTGCGATGTGCTTCCACTATCAAGGCACCACACGTTCTGATCGGTACATTCTGTGACTTGACATGTGTCCATTTTTTCTTCGGTCGATAGAAGTGGTACGCGACATGATTCCTTTCCATCCGCTTTTCAGGACGGACATTCAGGTGCCTTATGTCCCTTTCCATGACACTTAAAACATTTGAACTTAAACTTAATTGTCGCTCTCCTTTCCGAGTCTTCCTTGTGAACCAAACTTTCCTTTTACTTGTAGTGCTTCCTTTTGTTGACGCACATGGCGTTCTGCGGTTGACTTGACGATGACGCATTTCTTCTCGCTTCCGACTCCTCGATTATTTTTCTACGCAGGCTCTTAGGGTTCGGGAGATTATCGCGACTCTCGATGGCTATTCCGAAATTTTTAAAACTTGATGGCAAACAATATAGCATTATTATGACGAGTTGATCTGGATTGATGTCTACATTCATCTCAGAGAGCTTATCAACCGTGTCCAAAAATTCGTGTAAATGCTCGCGTACGTCGCTGCCTTTACTTATTTTTTTCAATGTAAGACTCTTTAGTAACGTGACTTTACGAGCAGGCCTTTTTGACTGGAACGTATTCTTTAATTTTAGTCATAACTCACGCGACGTCGCGCAGTTCTTTATCAATTTCAACTGGCCCGCTCCTATCGATAGAATCAGGTCTGACTTCGCTTTCTCGTCCTTGATGGTTCATTCCCGAATTTCCTCCGCGTTCCCCTCCGTCGATTCAGGCTTTGCCACTTCGCCGCTTACGAAACCCCACGTGTCGTTCTTTACCAATAACGTACGCATATGCAGCCTCCACGTGTCGTAGTTATTGCGCCCGAGCGCCTCAATGCGTACGACACTGTTCGCGTTCATTATTTATACGAGACAATCCCCTTTGTTCCGACTCTTCGCGGTATACACGTGATCGCCGTGCCGACGCGTGTCGCAACGAAAAAGAAAACGATGCCGAGGGTCCACAAGATGGCCGTCGTGGACGCGTGACAAACGTTCTCGCACGCTCACAATTCTCACACGCTCGCGGTGCTTCTCGCGATTATTCAAACGAACACCGATGTTATATCTCGGTGCTTTATGTCACTACTAGTATTTGGGCCCATAACCTGTTTGTGGGAAATAGCGACCGAAACACGCACCGATATAATAAAGGGAGCTTGACGGGGAACACCTTGTCGATGTTACGCACAGGAAGGAAGTAGATGGGCAAAACGAGCATCATCGCGGGTTGACACTAATGATGAATGTGTTACGGACTATCCCACCGCTGTCACCAGAA
This sequence comes from Ampulex compressa, assembly GCA_038496175.1. Taxonomy (NCBI): domain Eukaryota; kingdom Metazoa; phylum Arthropoda; class Insecta; order Hymenoptera; family Ampulicidae; genus Ampulex; species Ampulex compressa. The sequence continues at coordinate 3,638 of JBCFXI010003137.1, forward strand.
ATATGTCACGAACTATCCGCGACTATCGAAGTTAAGTCGCGGTTTCGCGTCTTCCCGATTTAGTTACCTACATTTTAAGGTAAAGAAAATTACGGTTTCGGATCAAGCGTGTCTACGCGACACTCCCCTGGGATGAGGCAAATTAATTAACACGTTGGGCAAATTTTGGAGGTTGAAGAAGGATATCAATGAAATCTTCCGCAATAAAGGCTTTTATTGTTTTCTCTAGTTTATTATAAAAAGTTCTTAACCTTTTAGTTCCGTCCACTGCGTATTTTACGTTTAAATTGTTTACTTAGAAATTCAGATTCTCCGGGGCTTTCGATACGCAAGTGAATGCGCCTCAGAAAACTTAAGGATATCTTAGGATTCTTTGTCTGGATGGAGAAAAACCCAGTTAAGAATATTTACACAAATGATCGAATCTTACTGGTTAAAACTTAAGCGCAGGGAGATCAAGACTGTCGCGAACATTACTATCGCGTCTAACCGTAATGAAAACTCGAATAGTAGTAAAGGCCGTGCCCAAAAGCACCGCAAATATGGAACGCTCGAAATTATATTTTTGGCATATACTTCTTTTGTTATGTTACAATATATATTATAGTTTTATGTTACAATATACATTGACATATTTAATTGTATTATTAATAGAAACGTGCAAATACAACATTATAGAGCCTGATAAACTTGATTAGCCAACTTATTGCTAATCCAAGAAGACTATAAAAGAAGGGGGCTATTACTCGGTGTTCGGCTCCGCGGGTTATCATGTGGACGACGGATATATCCGATGATTAGAGCGAACAGCTTAATCCTTTTAATTGGTAAATGTTACGAAATTGTTATACGGAATAACTCTCATGCAAAAGTTTCTTATTAAAGGACTTTTTTTCAATTTTAAAAGGTAATTCGTTCTTTTCTCACCTTCTTGGACTAACAATAAGTTATACTAGGTTCTATAATGCTGTATTTGCATTGGACTAATTCGCCCCAGCCGCCTAACACCACCACGATCGTATTCCAACTTTTCTTTGCTCCTCTTCAGGGGTTATGGAACAAATGAATGATTCAGTGTGTACTCACGCGTGTTACGTCGCGATTACCAAGAAATTGGCAGATTTGGTTTTTTGGGGATTAACGTGTCTCGGTGACACTTCCCTGGGACGAGGCTGGCTCGGAGGTGAGTTTATTAATATATTTGATCAAACTCTCGGTGAACTTCGAGACGAAGTCTCCGGAGGGGTGCTGTGTTTCGACATAAGGAACGGGGATTAGAGGAGGAGGTGAGAGGTCTGTAACGCACTTCATTGGAATTTCAGTAGTACCGAATTTCTTTATTGCCTTTTTTAGTTCAAAGAATATTATCCTTGCCTGAACCTGTTTACCGCTCCGGGTTCTTCGCGCGTCTAGGCAAACTTTAAACTTAGTTATTATATCTTAGGTTACGTGGATTAAACAATATATATTTACACCTACTGTCCAAATCTTCTTTTAAAAAGTGTTGTTAAAACTTTTCGTATGTTTTGGTAAAACTAGGCCTTCAAATTTTCTTTGGAGATGAAAAAAAGATTATTACTAAATTCTCGGTTAAATCTTTATGTAATTATACTTTTACGTGGTTTATACTTTTTATGAAACTTTCCTTCCGTGCTGATCCGTTCGGAATCCCAATATTTATACTGGGCAAATTTCCTGATTTTGCCCTTTTCTAGGATGTACAGACTAATCAGGAATCTTTTAACCGGTTAAAGATGGTTTGGACAATATTTTCTCTTATGCTAGCTCGCACTTTAGGGCGCCCATCCTTGTTTAGGATTCATGGAATCGATGTTCGCATCGATTCTACGAATTCGCCCGCGCTGTGCTTTTCAATTTAGCACGTTACATGAGCATATATCTATATCTATCTATTATATTTACATTGGTTTTGGAGCGCGCAACATTTCTTAGTCTAACGCTCGCGTTTCGGAGCGAGTTATATACGTAACACACGACAGGTTCCGTTACGTGCTAGCAACGCGTTGCCTCCCCGTACCAGCGGACAAGAACGATCCGCGAATAATTCGTCGGATGTTACTATAGAGAACATTCTCGTAATCACCTCGCCATTCTGAGTAAAATTAAAATTACCCACATTTGATGGTTCGTCTACTGAATGTCCAATAAAATTTTTGCGGGAATTGGAATGGTTCATGAAAGTAGCTCAAATTCCGCAGAATAAAATTCGGGTAATTATCGATCAAACGTTAAGCGACATAGCAAGCGAATGGTGAGATCTTGTGTCAGGCCAAGATACGACGCGGAATGATTTTATAAAAAGCTTCCTCGCACGATTCTAGGGCCTATTTATTCAAAGAATGATTCGAAGCAACTTGAAATCAGGCGTCTATCGCGAGAATACGGGCCTCACTAGAATAACGTACGCTATGCGACTAATTCGAATCGCACGAGCTTTAATATCTAAGCGGTTTGAGGAGGAAATTGTGCGGGTATTATTTAAACACTTCTTACAAGCAATCAATGACGCGGTAATAAGGCAAAATATGATCATAATTGAGGCATTTCTGGTGTTATTATATCGATGGGACCATAATGATGGCATTAACCGGTCGTTTTATAGCAGTAAATAATACATTTTGCAGATCGTACAAGAAAATCAGAAAAAGCAATAGCCGTATGAGAGCCAACGACACATATCCTCAACAATACCTCACGCTTCACCTCCACGGCAGAATTCCTCATCCTATAATAATCCTGTGAAAAAATTACAAAACCGGCAACAAAATTTCGAAAGGCATGGCAGTTAATCTCAACGCCAGTTTTCTACGCAGCAAGATAATTCGACACCAGCCCTCCGCGTTGCTGAAATTATAGAAGACGAAGAACCGAACGTCCTTGACATGAACCCTGGAAACGAAATAAGAGACTTCCAAACAACGGGCTAGGCAAATCCCTGAAGAAAGCTCAAAAAGTGACCTCTGAAGAGAGAAGGGAATAAAAAACTTTTGGACATTAATGCTGTTTTCAAATCTTGGAGGCAAACTTACATCTCCGGACAGAGTGAATCACACTCTAACCACGTTCACTCGAAGTCCACAAATTCGAGTGTCGCTTTAGGGAATCGAGTTGAAGTCCTTATCGACACTGGAGCTACGATAATGGCAATTTCTAAGGCCTGGTATCGTGATCATCAAAGCCGTTTCAAGAACGTCATCACCCTTCCTTTAACGTACATATGTAATTGGGGCAACGGTAACAAAACTTCGTCGATTAAAAAAGGAAGTCCTTGTGGAAATATGTCTCGGCAACTTCAGCATAAAGGCAGCGGCACTCATTGTTTCGGACCTCGTTCATTTTCTCATCATCGGGATAGACGTCCTTCTAATCATTAAGTCAAAAATTGATTTAGAAGGTCCTGGGTATCAAAAAAAGGGAAAGAATACGCAAAATTCAATTTTCAAACTACGGACGAAGTAGCCGGCAGCCCATAAAATTTAATGCGTGCAGTAACATGGGACATGTACCATTCAGCGAAAACGGGTTAAATTAATGCCCAAATCAACACAAAGATTGATGTATGTGATCTTCAAGAACATTAGAAAGAAATATTGAAAAGCGTATTTATTAAGTCCATTCCCGGAAGTATGGAGTAAACGCCCAGGAAGAATGAAGTGCTATTCACCCCGGTTAAAAGTGCGCGAGGATATACCATTCGTGCATCGAATTTATCCAGTTCCACTCAAATATCTCGACAAGGCAAATCAAGAAATCGAAAAAATACTCTGATATAACATCATAAAACCTTCATCCAGTCCTTACTTTAACCCTCTCCTCCCCGTTATGAAGAAGAACGGTTCGTTACGGTTATGTCGAGACGCGCGCATGTTAAATAAAATTCTAGAAGATGATCACGAGATGTCAGGAACCATCGATGAGATATTCCAAAAATTCTAAAATGTTTGTACATGTATAATCCATGACCAGTTTAGATTTAACGAATAGTTTCCGGCAAATTCCTCTGATGGGAGACGCCAGTAAATATGTAGCATTCTTTTTTGGAGGAAAATGCTATGAATTCTCCGTTACTCAATTTGGTTTAAAAACGAGTAGCGCCAGTTTCATACGTGCGCTCAGAATCGTGCTAAGAAGTTTAGAATCATTCATAGTAAATTTTGTCGACGATATTTTGTGTTTCGTCCTTTTTTGAAGAACATATACTATAGAGCACTTGCCTATATTGTTAAAACGGTTGCAACAACATCAATTAACCACAAATATCGACAAGTGCCAATTCATGACTAAGGAGGTAGTTTTCTTGTGACACATTTTATCTACGAAATGTCTGAAGCAGGATCTCGCGAAGTTAGAATCTATAAAACTCTTTCCAACTCCGCAAGATATTAAATAGTTGCGCAGTTTCATGAGTCTAATTTACTTTTGTAGTAAGTTCACGAACCATCATGCACATGTAATGGGTCTCTTATTGCATTTGATCCGTAAAGATACCCGATAGAAATCGACGGAAGCGGAAAGAACGGCTTTTGAAAATGTAAAAAGCATGTTTTGCAAGGAGATGGTTTTGCAGTTCCTAAATTCCAAATAAGAATGTTATTCGTCTATCGACGCGAGTTTCTACATCCAGGCAGCTGTATTGTGCCAGCCAAACAATGAAGGGCGCGGAATTAGCATATTTTACGATAGAAAAGAGTTATTAAAAATTATCTGGGTTCTTAGCAAATTTCGAACGAATTTACATGGTGCACGTATTACCTTGTTAACACGTTGTTATTCCGTGACATGTGTACCATTTGTGGTACACGTAAAACTGCATCTCTAGGCCGCGTGTACCATTACATGGTACATGCAGGCATATTCATTTAATCCGCTAAAAACATATGTTTTATGACAAATCCAATTCTATAAAATATATTTTGACTAAAATAATGAGGTATTAAACAAAATGCAGTATAGAACAAAGCACATAAATTTGTTTATTTGTTATATGCGTAAGTCTCCGCCGTGGAGACTTAAATAACGCAGCGGGTTTTTAAGGCTGGGTTGAAATAACCAACACGTGTTGTTGCAGCGAAACACTGTAATAAAAATACGCTATCTATCCAAACTATGTACAACTTAAATCACTATATAAGTTTTACCTGAATCAACACAAATTGCCGGTATTACTGCGATTTTATTATATGAATATTACGCGTATGTTGCGTTGGAACGAGTGTTACTATGATACAACATAGTCTATCAGTGACTGCCTTTCTCTCGAGGCATGCTGTTCGCAACGAGCACCAGCAGTTCAGCCTACCACTGCTGTTAGTCATGTGACTACCGCTCTGTGGGCGCTAAGTTTGAAGATCATCAAACTTACATATGTACAATAATTATGAATTACAAGTAATGGTTGAGTTTTTAAAGCAAGGGATGCATAGTAATGGCTTATTCGGGCAATCGCTGCAATACGTCACAACTCTTTCAGTTCTTTGCCTTGCTACTTTAGTACAATACTGTTTTACATTTTGTTTATAGCAGGAAGTGCAATGTTTTCTCACATTTACCACTTTGCTCTCTTATTTTTTAATTTCGTGTCGTTTTATAGAGGCTGTCGCAATCTCAGGGGATAAATTGTTGTTGTTATCCTCACTGATGTTAATGAAGGGTGAAGTAAATATACAAGTATTTATGTAATGTGAGGTATAATTAAAAACGAGATACATAAATATAGGCGCGAGGCTGACAGTTAAAAATAAACAGTGGAGTAGTAGACGAATAAAACAAAGGAGCCCGGCATGTCCGAGACACACCGATGATTCTTAATTCTCAACACCTCCTCTTGTTCTCGGCATCATCTTTATTCGAGTAAGACATCGTTGAATCAGAGCTCAAGTCAAAGGCTTTGTCAATAGGTCTGCTGCGTGTTTATCCGACGGGACATAAGTAACATTAACATTACCAGCTTCCTGTTCTCGTCTCATACGATGAAATCGAACTCCGGTATGTTTGGTTCGTTTATAAAGTTCAGGATTCTTTGATATTGCTACAGCCGCCTGATTATCTACCCCCAATTTAGTCGGCTTCGTTTGTTTTAACCCTAAAAATTCAATAAGTGGTCGTAACCAAAGAAGTTCTTTTAATGCTTTCGAAATCGCCATATATTCTCCTTCTGAAGAAGAGAGAGCAGTAACACGTTCTAAACTTGAAGACCAAGCAGTCGGTCCACCATGAAGGAGAAATACTTATCCGAACGTCGATCTTCTCTACCAATTCGCCAACATAGTCGCAATCACAATATCCAATCAAACCATGCGGTAAGTCTTTGTAAAAACACAGGGAAACGTTAATAGTACCTTTGTGATATCTCATAACTCACTTGACTGTATTCCAGTGTAGCTCCCGTGGAATATTTGAATATCGAGGAAGCTTGTTCACAGCGTATGAAATATCCGGCCTGGACTCTGTAGCAATGTAGTTTAAACAGCCAACTACTTCTGGATACGGAAACCGATTTTCTTCATTTTCTCTTATTTCCGAATTCAAATCGGAAAGATCAACAGAAAGATCTATTGGGGACGTCACAGATCTGCAATCTTTCATCCCAAAACGATTTAGCATTCTTGAAATATATCCTTGTTGATTAATAGAAATCACTCCTGATTCTCGATTTCTAGTTATTTCCATGCCTACATAACACGATGATTTATGGCATTTAGCTTTGAATTCTGACATCAAGGAAGTGACGAAAACATCCAATGTTTTCTTGCTCTTGCATGCTATGAGTCCGTCATCAACATACAGAGACAAAATCATTAAGTCATCCGTATCAACTCCTTTTACGAAGATACATGGGTCTGACTGACTGCTCAAATCTGTAAGAAATAACGAATTTGGTGAACCTACTGTTCCAGACCCTGGGTTCTTGCTTCAATCCGTAAAGACTTCTCTTTAAACGACAAATACGACCCGACCCATCATCATACCCTTCGGGTTGCTGCATAAAGATCTTTTCTTCAAGAAAACCATTTAAGAAAGCTGTCTTTACATCGAATTGCATTAGCTCCATATTATGTTTAGCTACCGTAGCCAAAAGTGTTCTTACCGACTCATAACGTACCACAGGCGTGAAAGTCTCGAAATAGTCTAAACGATTAGTTTGACTAAAACCTCGGGCAACTAACCTTGCCTCGTAACGTTCAATTGTACCATTTGGGTTCAACTTCGATTTGAAGACCCTTTGACATGAAATGGCAGGCTGTCCCTTTTGTAACGTTTCAACTTCCCATATTTGATTTTTAAGGAGAGATGACATCTCATCGTCCAATGCTTGTTTCCAAAGAGCAGTATCATCTCTTGAGATTGCATCTTCAAATAAAATCGGATCTAATGACACCTTCATTGCAGCAATGTGAGCGGATTTATTCGATTTATCTCGTAGCACTCGATCTGTTGGAGGCTTCTGGTACGACTTTGACCCTAGTGGTCGTACTTTCTTCTTCCGTACTTGTTCCAGTAACGAAATTACTTCTTCTGTTGTGTCCACATAACAGTCATCGGTATCTGCACTGGTTGTACCGTCTTCAACTTGTGATTCTTCCAAAATTGTTTCTTCAAATTCCTCCTCTTGCTCTTCAGGTGGCAGAGAAAACAGAACTTGATTATTTGAATCCGTTACATCTTCCATTGTAACATGTGCGACTCTTTTCACAATTTTCTTCTCCAAGTTGAAAACTCGGTATACCCTGCCTGTATAACGATCGTATCCAACAAATATTGTCTTACTCATCTTCGGATCCATTCTGCGCCTCATAGAATCGGGAATGCGTACAAAAGCCTTTGCTCCAAATACTCTTAAGTGAGCAACATTACCTTTCTCCCGTACGCCGATTCGGCATACGATCACGAAGATATGCTGCGGTTCCAACAGCTTCTGTCTACAGCAAATATCGATCCGTCTTTGAAAGATCAGTATTAAACAATAACGATCGAGCAGTATCACACAGTGTACGATTTTCTCGTCCGGCCATACCGTTACACTGTTTTACATTTGGTGGCGACAACTCATGGGTAACATTTATTTCTCTCAGCACTTTCTTAACTTTGTCGTTAATATACTCAGTTCCATTGTCAGTACTTACCGAGATCGCTCTTCTACCGGTTTCCTTTTTCGCCTCTGAAAAGAACTCCATTAACCCCTTCCCGTGCCATTTAGCTCGACGAAACTTGGGCCCAAGTGTTAGGCGTTAACGCTTCTTAAGCTGATGCTCGAGAAAGGTCACAATACGAGCCGAAGTGTAAATACCT
>JBCFXI010003138.1:0-11939 GCA_038496175.1 Ampulex compressa
TATATAATGAATATAAATTATAATAATAAGTATAACAAATTTAAATTATTCGTGCATTCAGTCAATATTTCTCATTCTGATACACCAAGCGCATTTTCTTCAGGATGGAAAAAACACGAAAATTATTTGTTTTAATTCTATTAACCGTTTAACACCTTTCAGTCCGGTATTTCGAGGCATCGAGTATCGAGCCCCATACCATCTTAGATCTATTCGTCCACCTTGTTTGCGCTGCATATCGTCCACAGCGCGCATCGATGATCCAAGATTCGCGCGTGAAAATTCTCGACGTATCGGCCAGAGTCGAATTTAGGCGCTAACCAAATCAAACCATGGTCCTTCGATATCGGAAAAGGAGGGGGTCAAAGAGTTTCCGCATGGCAGGTGCCTTTGCGGATCCGCACTCGACTATCCCCTTTGATTTACATCTCAGAGTGGATTAACCGCGAGGAGCCGTGAAGCACCTTTGCATCGAAGTAAATTCCGATTATTGGCCAGGACTGTGGATCCTATCGACACATCGGACAAAGCCCGAAGGCGCGCAGTTCTCGGATCACGGTATATAATCAGGCCCCTTCCGCGAACCTTTCGATGCTCCTGATGATTGTAATCCCTCAATGTTCGTCCTACAGCTTAACACTAGAACTACCAGCCACTTTCTGGGGATATTTAGAACACCACATGCGTCTTTGAAAAAAAGAGGGGAGAGTACAAGGAAATTTGAGTGAATCAGAATGATGATTTAAATACTGCATGAGAATCGTGGAAAATCTAAAAAGATGCATCGTTAGAAAGTACTATGATTTTTTAAAGAAACGACTGAACAGTCGTTTTGATTGGTTTGGTAGTTCTAGTGTTAATACCAGCACTTCCCTAATATTGGCTCTGGGAAAAAGTTCCCGGCGCGTTTTAAGTAAAGTTCAACTGGTTTTCTTATGCTGTGAAAATAAATCGATTCGAACCAAATATGCCTATATCCATTAATAATAATATTAATGCTAATCAAATAATTCTCCATTAATCCATAATGTTTCGCTATTTTTCTTCGCTTCTTCTTCCCAGACGCGATATTAACTCAACTCATCCATGACTCCTCTTTATTATTTAAACCACACGATCGTGGTTCTTCGTTCCACGACTGTCTATTTGCCAACTCAAAGAGATCAGTAAGAGAATTAATACCAAGAAATAACTACTTGCTATAACCACTCATTATAATACGAGAGAATGTGAGAAACGTGAGAAAAATTATAATATAAAAGAAATATGAGAAAACCAATAACCACTTGCTATAACCACTAATTATAATACGAGAGAATGTGAGAAACGTGAGAAAAATTATAATATAAAAGAAATATGAGAAAACCAATAACCACTTGCTATAACCACTAATTATAATACGAGAGAATGTGAGAATATGAGAAAAATTATAATATGAGAGAAATATGAGAAAAACCAATAACTACTTGCTATAACCACTCATTATAATACGAGAGAATCTGAGAAACGAGAGAAAAATTATAATATAAAAGAAATATGAGAAAACCAATAACCACTTGCTACAACCACTAATTATAATACGAGATAATGTGAGAAACGTGAGAAAAATTATAATATAAAAGAAATATGAGAAAACCAATAACCACTTGCTATAACCACTCATTATAATATCCCATCACAAACCATCGATCAAGTGAGGTTAAAAGTACGACACCAATGTCGCTATTGATACAGCATACCTATTCTACTCAGCACAGTCCTTTTACTCGCGATTTACATCCCGCTATACCGTATCAAAAACGAGTCGCTCCAGGCGATGAAGCGTATCCTCGCTTTGCGATTGACCCCTGCATCGCCCGTGCACAATACTCCCGCTTCCAGTGTCCGCGAAATCATATTAGCGGAAGACACAGTCGTGGCGGAGGGGTTAATGCGGGATCGGTCGGCAGGAGATGAATGGGGGAAAATCAGACGAGATGAACGATCGGTGGGAACCGACCGCCGCGGTATGTACCGCGGGGAGGCCTTTAATCCTTTGAGTAATGCGGTCCAAACGCACACTCCAGCCTGGCTCGCGCCGGTGTTTCAGGCTTGGATAATGCGCCGAAAACCCAGGAGATTTAACGAAATTTCCCCGGATTTCCGGGGATTTGGGCCTTTTTTTTTTATCGCGGAACTGACCAATGGTCGGGAGTTTCTTAAAAATATTACTACAAGTGCTCAGGAGTGTGCATTTTTTTTTTTTTTGAGATTTTCCATTATCTTTGGAGCACGTGGATGGTAGATATTTTCTATTCGTTTTCTGCTTCTGAAGGATGTACTTGGTATATTTTAATGCCTGTGAAAAGTGGCTCTTGGTGAATTTTGATAGAAGAGTTGGAGGCACTTCATGTACGCGTGTCTTCCTATAAACATGTGCTGTTTAATCAGTACCTCCATTAAGATATTTTAATGGCGGTTTAAGACGCTCTTTTTAGAGCTTGAATCCTTTGAGTAACGCGGTCTGAATGTATACTCATTGCATTATGAATGGTTAACTGTGGTGTTCTGGGTAGTGTGTGAAAAATGTAGGAGATCGGGGAAATTTTTCTAGGAATATACAGAATCTTAAAGCTGTGAATTGGACAAAGATATTGGAAGAACTTGGCGCTCTTATTAGAAAAGTACGATATACGATACTTCCTGCGCTGTGAAACCACAAATTGCGCTTTAAATACTTTCCCTTCTTAAACGATTTATACTTACTTGGCCCAACAATTACGAAACTCTCGCGATGGAAAGCAGTGGTTCGCTTATGTACGTGCAATTTTTATTTTCCTTTTTTCATTCCAGCTTTCGTGTCACTCGTAACTTTCCGATGGCCCTCTATGGGATTTTTTTACGCCCATAATACTTGGAGTAATGAGGTTTGAGCGTACACTCGTGGCCGCGCTTCGTATCGGTGCTCCAGCTTTTAATAATGCTCCGCAAACTCACGCGGTTTAACGAAATTTCATGAATATTGCAGGAATATCGAAATTTTGAGCTGCGCATCGTTTAGAAAATTCGGAGAGCTTGAAACGCGTAAAATCTGGGATGGCGCTGAATGTTTATGGAGCATCAGCGCCGCACATTTTGCTCGCGCATAAAAGCCCGATTTATAATCCGTCCCTAGTCGTGGAACTTTCCGCAAAACGGCCGCTTTAAAAGCGTCCACTCGCTTCGCAAAGCCGCGTTCACGTGTAATTCTGTGGCGATGTGAAAATAGTCCGGCGTGTGAACGAGTAAATATTTCGTGGATTATAAGTGCGTGAGCCGAGCGAAGTGTGTTTGGGCTGTAAGTCGAGGAGAGAAGAGCGATAGAGACAGGGTGCATGGCTTGGTTTTGGGTGACGCGTGGTTTAGAGGAACGCACGTGGCCGATGAGCGTGAGAACGTCTATGAACGAGAGGGGGTGCGTGCAGGGATGCTAGGGAAGAGGGAGAATTTTAAGAGAGTGTATAGGGCGGTCGAGAACGAAGAGTCACGGAGAAGAGTAGAGAAATGAGAGTGACAGAGTACAGAGTGAGAGTTAGAGTATAGAGTAAAGAGTCAGAGTGCAGAGTTAGAGTCAAAGTTAGAGTATAGAGTAAAGAGTTAGAGTACAGAGTCAGAGTCAGAGTATAGAGTAAAGAGTAAAGAGTCAGAGTCAGAGTATAGAGTAAAGAGTCAGAGTCAGAGTCAGAGGATAGAGTAAAGAGTACAGAGTCAGAGTCAGAGTCAGAGGATAGAGTAAAGAGTCAGAGTCAGAGTATAGAGTAAAGAGTTAGAGTACAGAGTCAGAGTCAGAGTATAGAGTATAGAGTAAAGAGTCAGAGTCAGAGTATAGAGTAAAGGTCAGAGTACAAAGTTAGAGTCAGAGTATAGAGTAAAGAGTCAGAGTCAGAGTATAGAGTACAGAGTCAGAGTCAGAGTTAGAGTATAGAGTAAAGAGTAAAGAGTCAGAGTCAGAGTATAGAGTACAGAGTCAGAGTCAGAGTATAGAGTAAAGGTCAGAGTACAAAGTCAGAGTCCGAGTATAGAGTAAAGAGTCAGAGTATAGAGTAAAGAGTTAGAGTACAGAGTCAGAGTCAGAGTATAGAGTACAGAGTAAAGAGTTAGAGTCAGAGTATAGAGTAAAGGTCAGAGTACAGAGTACAGAGTCAGAGCCAGAGGATAGAATAAAGAGTCAGAGTTAGAGTATAGAGAGTAAAAAGTTAGAGTACAGAGTCAGAGTCAGAGTATAGAGTAAAGAGTCAGACTAAAGAGTCAGAGTCAAAGTTAGAGTATAGAGTAAAGAGTTAGAGTACAGAGTCAGAGTCAGAGTATAGAGTAAAGAGTCAGCGTACAGTGTCAGAGTCAGAGTATAGAGTAAAGAGTCAAAGTACAGAGTAAAGAGTACAGAGTCAGAGTCAGAATAGAGAGCAGAGCAGAGTTAGTGCAGAGAAACATATCGCGTAAACTGTATCCCAGTAACAGTAATAAACTATCCATCTTTATCGACACAAGTCACTGGCGCCTTACTCAAGTACTCCAAAAGTACTCGAACCTAACCATCGACGAAAACTAAAAATCCTAATCAATCCCCACGATTCTTCATTGCGCACGCGCCTCTTTCATCGCCCCTCGATCCTCGTTTCAGGAATATCTTAAGGCTTTAATCCTTTGAGTAATGCAGCCCAAACGCATACTCGCTTCATGCCCGCATCCGCGGAAGGTTCATACTGGCGTTCCAGCTTCCGGTATTCCCTCGGAAATGCATGGTACTTAATGAAATTCCGCGAAAATCGTACCGGTTTTTGATTTTCAATCCTGAAGTTATTTAGATAATTCGCACGCAACGAACAATGCACCGGCCGGATGTTATATACCGGAGGGGGGAGGGGGGGGGCAAAAGTATGCGGCGGATATGCAGTTTAGCGGGACCCAATTTAGGTTTCGAATTTGGCCAAACCGATGGAAACCGGGGAAACTTTGAAATATTACATCTCACTGGGGCAACAATGCTAGAAAGTTTGGCTTACACGTCGAATCGCGAATTCCAGCATCGACGTTTTATGCGACGTTCTATAAGCCCTGTTCATCAGAAAATTCACCTTCAACTCTCGATTACTCGTTTATGCAGCGATCTTCTGAGGATTTTCGGCTATTGGTTTATTATTTATTTAACATCCTTTAAAGCCATTCAGCAATCTTGTATGTATGTATGCTATGTTTAAATATTTATAGTTATGGGAAAAGAAACTTCTCAGATATGATTTTGATTTACGTATATCGTAAAAGGGGGTCTTTCTTCATCTTCCTTTTGTCATGCGTTCTTTTTCTCAATTCTTACTCATTATCCAACATTCTTGTGGGTTTCAGGCATAATATTATTATTTAATTATGTTATTCATATTGGTCTCTATTTTGTTTCGTTTTGTGCATCTACTTCTTCTTAAATATTTTGGTATAGCTTTATGTCTTTTAGAAAGATCATTGTGTTCTTTATCCCTCTCACATCATTTGTAAAGACATGTTGTAATATGTTTATTATTTCATACTTCAATCGCTGTCTTGTGTACAGAAGGCAATTCAGCAATCTTAGAGTATCATTAAAATCATAAACTCGCGTAAAATGTAGGATGAAAAATACGAATGGATCGACACTGGATGGTCGATTGTCATAAATCTGGGGGAAATCATAGAGAGTACATGATTGTAAGAGATTTTGTATGATTTTTCCAAGGAATAATCGACGAATTATTTTCACTGCTGTTCTCCCGTTAATTATCCCCATTGGTTTCGCTTTCAGGGGCCAAATAATACCGGCCTTTCCTCCCCGGGCTGCGCCAACCCCCCCAATTCCGCTTTATAACTCCGCGATATACGACGTCGGTGGAATTGCAATTTGTACGCATGCCAAAGCGTCCGGGGAAATATTCGTCCGACGAGAGAAGGACGATAATTGTTAATGACGCTTAACTTGCGCGCCAGAGGCCGGCTCGGGCCTCTATTTCAAGAAAGGTGGAAGCGCCGCTTGCCGGACGATAAACTCGCGGATATCGTCCTGATAATTGCATCGACCACTTAACGACTGGTTCTTTAATATTGCGAGTATTAGATATCATCAAATATGGAGGAATTTTATCGATTACTTCGTCTTTGGACTTGTCTTCGTTTGTCTTTTTACTTCGGACAAGTATAGCTTTCTTGTTGAATATTAGTTGCATCCTGGATTGGGAGGTTTGTTTTTGAATATAGACTAATATGAGTGGTTTTGAGTTGTTGGTGATTTTTATTTTTGGTTTGCCGCACGATAAACTCGCGGATACGCGGTCGTGGGCGAGCTATGGAATGGGCCTGATAATTGCATCGACCACTTAACGACTGGTTCTCTAATATTGCGAGTACTAGATACCATCAAATATGGAGGAATTTTATCGATTAATACACGATGACACCTTGCTACTTGCTCGATGATATATGATAATCGGAGAGTGATGTGCTATATACGAGCGTTGAATGATTATTCTTGATATAATTATACGAACAAAATAATTATTCAATGCTCGTATAGATCACATCACTCTCCGATTATTTTGTCGATTACTTTATCTTTGGACTTGTATTTATATCTCTTTTTACTTTGGACAATTGGAGTTGAATATAGCGCTCTTATCGAATATTAGTTGCATCGTGGATCGGTTTGTTTTTAGATA
Organism: Ampulex compressa; assembly: GCA_038496175.1. Lineage (NCBI taxonomy): Eukaryota > Metazoa > Arthropoda > Insecta > Hymenoptera > Ampulicidae > Ampulex > Ampulex compressa. The sequence goes on from JBCFXI010003138.1 coordinate 6,699, forward strand.
TAGATTAACGTCAGTAGTTTTGAGTTGTTAGGTGCTTTTAATATCAGTTGTATCGTGGATCGTGAGATTTGTTTTTGAATATAGACTAATATAAGTAGTTTTGAGTTATTATGCTTGGTACAGATGTATTAGAAATGAATTAACAGTATTGACAGTTTTTTTTCTTATTCCGGGATCTCTCTAGAATCACAAAGTCCATGAAGGGCATTGCATTACGGAAAAACTACGTACGTCTACATATAAATTCATCCTTTCCTCCAACTTTTATCAAAGTCTTCGAGTTTTGGCAATTTCAGACAAATACATTTAAAAGACACAAGGAGATCTATTGAATGCTTCGCACGTTATAATATAATAACAGAAACCTTTCGAAAATCAATCATCTGTATCGAAGAAACATCCAAGAAATTACGAGCTCTTCCTCTTACTCCATTTTATAGCTCCAACGTTGAGAATGTTCTACCGCTTTTTCCTCACTTCGATTCGCTAATTTCGCGCTGCAGCACCACAAGGATGAGCGCGTTGGACAGCGTGAAAGTTCGCAGAAGTCGTCGACGGCTCGAAGCGGTGCGCTGGCTTCTGAAAGGGTTGAAAATGGGCTCAAAAAGGGGTGCGGGAATTTTATCGCCCCTCCGGTGTCGCCGCGAAGGCAATTTGCGGGAGTAGCTAATTACAAGGTTCGTTGCTAGAACGCGGAACAATTTGATATGGATTTTCGTTGAATATTAAACAGTATTTTGGTCCGGCGCCCTCCGCGCCATTAATTCGCGAAACGAGTGAACAATCCCTTTCGCGTTAGTCTCGCGCGGAACGTTTCCTCCATCGGTTCTGATTATTGGCTCGTTTAATGTTTTTTTTTTTACGTTTTACACTCTGTCGCGTAATCGTTATGTTTTACAGTATTTCCTTTTTCTCGTTGTTTTAGACGCATTATGCGTGATTATGGGCGCGTATGTACGCCCAATCTCTGGCTCGAAGATTTTTTTAAGAATAAGTGTGATTTCTATAGTCTTATCGTGATATTTACACACTTATTTTAATTTTCCACCTGGTACTGCGAAGCTCGATATTTAAGCGACTACATCGACTGTTTTTGTGTATTTTTAAAAGGAATAAGCATTTTTGGCCACTGATACGCGGCTCGATTATTAAGCTGAATACTAAATTCTAACTTTAAATTAAATTTACATTAGGAAACTATAAAGATTAAAGCCATGAATTAGATTATATCAACAAAAACGATGTGGAAAGAAACGTACACTAGGGTAACTGCAGCAGAAGAGCTACCTCAATTACCTTAATCTTCACAATTTTCCAATACCAACTTGATTTAAAGTTACAATACACTATTCATTTTGATAATCGTACCACTCAGCAGTCGCAAAAAATCAGCATTAACCCGTGCAAAAATAATCATCATAATCGACTGAATTTCCAGCTCCACAAGACGAAGTACAGAATTAAAGTAAATCCACGAATATCCCAGGATAAGAGCACAGGGATCGCTCTTGCGCATTATTATCCTCAAATATCCCCCAGTTAATCGCGATCCCTCATCAGCTGTGCTGCGCGTTCTCAAAATGAGTCAAAATGAGTCGAAGCAACCGCGGCCGCATCGGTGCGGTTGGCCATAGGCTAGTCGCGCAAACGAGGCGATAAAGTATCCCCGCGGACAAACCTTTGATACCGGTCGATAAATCAGCGCGCTGGACAAAAGAATAATTTAATATTCGGCGGAAATCCGTATAGAAATACGCCGGTGCCTCCGTAACGAGCCTTGTAATTAGCTACTCCCGCAAATTGCTCCCCCCGCCCATAAAACCTTTCAGCCTCGTCGGTTTGCCGCCTCCCCCCCCTCCCCAGTCCCTTCTACGCCCCTGGAAGTTCGCCCACCGAAGCGAGGGACGACAGCTTCGTTCGTCGTTCTGCTGGATTAAAAGTAGGGAAACGCAAGTTGGCGGGCGAGGCGAGAATTATTATATTGGGTTGTTCGGAAAGTCATTTCGTTTTTTGGGGAACATGAAAGGCAGTTTTCGTATAATGAATAAATATTTTATTTAATTATATATTGGCCATTCTGGTCCAACACCTTTTGCCATCTTTCTGGCAGTAACATAATTCCCCTCTCGTAAAAGTTTTGGTCCTTGCTGGCAAGAAACTGGTTCAGGTGGTTTTACTTAACGAAATTACTTTCCGAACAACCCGATAGTTGTTGGCTTCGCCCTATGAAGGGCTGCGGCGATGAGGATTGGAATTGTGATCGATGGGCAGAATTTGGAAGCAGCCATGATTCCAGGGTTCGACTTTAACCCCTTTAGATTCGACGAATTTTACAACTTTAGGCAAGAGACTTTAACAACTTTGGGTTCGAAAAATCGGTTTAGATTCGAGGATTTGGGGCCAAGATCGTATGCAAGCTGGCGCAGCCTTCTTGCCTTCTATGCCTGTAGTATTTAGGTTTGGCCGGATTATTATATAGTATTACGGGCATAGCCCGTGATATTTAGGTTTGGTTAGATCATCTACTACGGGCATAGCCCGTAGTGTAGGTTAAGGGGTTGATTGTATAAGCGTTTAATGTCCGGTATGAGTTTATATTGAGTTTTTAAGGTTCGACTTTAATTGGTGTGGGTTTGTATTTCATTTTTAACGCTATTCCTATCATAAGTGGTCGAATGAATGAGTTATTTCTTTGAAAAATCGTAGAACTTTGAGGCGAGGTCACTTCTGGGATTTTTTATGATTTTCTCACGGAGTAAGGATCGATAAGTTAATCTATGGATATTTTTCCTTCGTCCTCTTTTTCTTTAAGGATATATTTGGTATACTTAAATCTGTCTGGAAAATGGTTGGTAGGAGTAGTGTTGATGCGTGGTATGGGTTGTAATTGATTTGATGTATGGTATGAGTTTGTATCGAGTGAAAAGGTGATCTTGTCGAGGGAGTCATTTTTGGAGAATAGATTGCTGAAGAAGAGGAGGTTTTTAGTTCTTTTAATTCATTGGGGAACGAAAAGGAAGAGTACTATGTGTAATTGTATGAATTGTATTTTGTACTGTAGATTTAGGATGTGTTTTGATTACCAGCGTTGGTTTTGGAATTTTCGTCTTAGTGTAGAATTACTTGATCGATGACCAAGTGTTTTTGGCTTCGGATGAATTTTTTTTAATCGTCAGGTTGGATGGCGAAGTATATTTGAATCGAGGTTTTATGACCTTGGAATGATAACTGATTCTCCACCAAAGCGAATGGGTTTGATTTTGTACATTAACCCTTTTAATGACTCCATCTAAAAGCTTGATAAAATACAGGTAATTATTTTCCATTCGCAACGGTGTTTATATTTTTGTTGTCAATTGCGACGTATACCCATAACTTTATAAATTTCTCTTGTTTTTCCATACCTCTCTATTTCTTATTCGATTGGATATTCGATCTATATAGATTATACGCTTGTAGTAAATTATTTCGATTCTTAACCCGATAGCTCATTAATCTCCGTATTCCCTTGGCAGTCGCTTCGAATTAACAAGGAGAACGACAACTAAGCGAACAACATTTTTCCGCCCATTATTTTCCATTCCCTTCCTCATTATTTTCCCTTCACCGCGATTATCTTCATTCGATAGAATGCTCGCCCATCGTGATTTTCTGGGTTGGAACAATTACATATTTCCATACGATTTTGCGTAATCGCCCCAACTTCCAAATTCTTCAATATCCATTTACTCGTATTTCGCTCTGACCGTGTTTTCCCTCGAAACGAGAAACAAATTTCCACGCTAACCCTGCATTATCTTTCCACACAGATTATCTCCCTTGAATATTTATAATGAGATCTTTCGCAATGTACCCTTGACCCGTGTCTCTCTCTCTTTTTTTTCCCCACGATTCTCAACGATTCCCCTTTGTAAAAATAAATTCCGCTCGTATCTCGCAAGCGCTTTAAAATTTTTCCACCTACGATCCGTGAGCCGCAACGGATCCTGTTAAATTTATTCATAAACATTCATCAAGGCGCCCCCCCCCTCCCCGTGTGTATTCTCCCTGTCAGATAAATTTGCGCGCGTTATTCTATGGTGCGAAGAATTCGTTAACGCGCGCGTCCGACATTTTTGGTACGTTTCGAAAAAGGCCTTAGAACCAGGAGGAGCGGCGGCGGCGCGCGCAGACGAAGACAAACTGCGGGGGCAATAATTTCCAATTACCCGAAATTAACTGCCGGCCATGCATTTTATGCTGTCGGCGTGTCTCTGCACTGGTCGTTGCATCGCGAGTGTGTATCGGTGGGCATCGCGTGCCTGGCTATTCCATCGAGGATATAGATTTGCGAGCCTCCAGTGCGCAGTAATGCCGCCCAGGTTCGAAAAGTTCCAAGGGGGGGGGCGGAAGACGCCGAGGGACATTAACCATTATCGCGTCCACGTTTTTATCCGCCTCATCGACGATGAAAGGCATTGGCTCGAGGACTGGAGGAATAGGCGATGAGAGACACTGGTTTGAGGACTGGAGGAATAGGAAATACAGGGAGTTTGTGGATGAAATATTAAAAAAAAATAGTATAACTCTGGTTTAAAGCTAGGATAGTTAGGAGTATCAAATCGCGTCCACGTTTTTATCCGCCTGGATGCGAGGCATCGCGTAATCTCATCGACGATGAAAGGCATTGGCTCGAGGACTGGAGGAATAGGCGATGAGAGACACTGGTTTAAAGACTGGAGGAATAGGAAATACAGGGACTTTGTGGTTGGGATATAAAAAAAAATAGTTGTTGTTGTTTTTTTTTTCTCAACATCGACTACTTTGGTCACTTTGCCGTGGACCTACTGGAATTTTTTTTCGTGGAATTTTTTTTCGTGGAATCCGAACCACGAAAGAGAAAAAAATAGTGTAACTCAGGTTTAAAGCTGGGATAGTTAGGAGTATCAAATCGCGTCCACGTTTTTATCCGCCTCGATGCGAGGCATCGCATAATCTCGTCGACGATGAAAGGCATTCGCTTGAAGACTGGAGGAATAGACGATGAGAGACACTGGTTTGAGGACTGGAGGAATAGGAAATACAGGGACTTTGTGGTTGGGATATTAAAAAAAATAATTGTTGGTGTTGTTGTTTATTTTCCCGACATCGACTACTTTGGTCACTTTGCCGTGGACCTACTGGAATTTTTTTTCGTGGAATTTTTTTTCGTGGAATCCGAACCACGAAAGAGAAAAAAATAGTGTAACTCAGGTTTAAAGC
>JBCFXI010003139.1:0-11902 GCA_038496175.1 Ampulex compressa
CCCTCGGGAAATTGTCGCGCCAATAATCGAAAGCGAAGCGAGAAGAGGGGGGGGGGGGGCAAAACTGTGGCAAACCCCCCGGGACATTATTGGTGCTGATTATTGGATTTTCAATGAGATTACACGGCCCGTTCGATTCGACCCGCTCGTAACTGTTGATTACGCGCCCGCAATTAAACTCATTTGGCTCACGATAATGACATACGGGTTGGGACTAATTAAATATCCAGAATTTTTTGCGCTTATGATTTCGCTGATTTCCATACGCAGCGGTAGATTCCATGCTTTCTGAAGGGACTTACGGGTTTTAGGGAATTTGGTTTAACGCTCGAGGACTATAAATGTATTTTCGCGCGAGATAAAAATTGATTGATCGTGATACGTGCAGTATAAATAATCAATAGATCACACAATGTATAAGAAACAAGTGTCTTGAGATATCCATTGCTTACGAAGGCTTTAAAATATAGAATCCTTGCATATAATAAACGGATATTTAGGATTAGTCACTTAATTGCTTATTACTGAACAATATGGCGTACCGCGTAGAAAAACATGGTTCTTGATATTAGACAAATTGAATAATGGTAAAATGTATTCAACCATTACTTATATCAAGTCTCTAACTCTCGTGTAATGGGCTTTATACCTACTTTATAATTTATTATACATTTATAACTGATAATTTGTAGATATGGGCAAAAGTTAAAAATCGAAGTACACTGAGCTTGAACTGTAAGGAAAAACAATCTTTTACCGCAAAAGACACGACTAAATAAAATACAAGAACATTTTTTACCCAAATTAATATTTCGAATTGATCGCACAGATTACTTATAACAAAATAGGCTATTCTGGCGATAACAACGTGAAAGATTAATTTGAAAATTAATTCATGCAAAATATCTAAAGCGTGACAGTTTTGAATTAAATAAGAGCTGGCTTGCGTTATCGATCAATATATTTAACCAAGGAGATACAAGAACATATTTTACTAAGATTAATACCTCGCATCGATCGTATAGATTGATTATAACAAAATAGACTATTGTGGCGAAAATAACGTAAAAGATTAATGTAAAAATTAATTCTGTGTCAAATATGGGGGTTAATCCGGCCCGGTGCGATATATCAAAAGCGTGACAGTTTTGAATTAAAGAAGGCTTGGCTTGCGTTATCGATCGATATATCTGACCCGGAAACATTATTTCGTAATCAAAGGACCAGGCATAACCATAAGTTTTATCGACGAGCAGTCTGCACTCGGGCCAAAATGGAGCAGGAGAGTGAGTAATTGTACCAGACGCGACTGCTCTTACAAGAGTGCGATTCAGAAGCACCTGTTGATGTTTCGGTGTCTTTAACCAAGAGGTACTTGATTCACGATAGGCTATGACGATTCTTCAGATTTTAGATTTATCCACAATATCTTATAGCCTATAATAACATAAACATAATAAATCTGTTTTAGAAAGATTAATCCATTAGGAGCTAATAATTCATATAGGAATAATTGTGTAGAAAAACTCTGGGGCGTTGGATGACTGGACCGGAACCACTGGTCTACAAAAAAATTAAAGGTGTGTCTATCCTTTACAAAAAATGATCAATTCCAAATAAACTGAAGGCAAAGGACAAGAGTATGACACCAACATTTTTTTGTTAGCTCTTGATACAAACTCAGAAAATTACTGAGAGAAAAGAGCAGATACATTCTCTAAGCACAATAAAGGACATTCATGTATACAAAATGGCTTCTCTAGGAATAAAATATGAGATACTCAGTGTTGCCAGCCTTTACTTGTAACAATAAAAAAATGACCAATATTTCAGAAATTTCCCTCTATCGTAAAATTTATTCCTATTTTTCAAGCGAATGAGAGCTAAGTGAACATTTTTAAACATCGTATTCGTTTCTTTTATATCGAAATAAATAGGAATGAATTATTTTTAACTGAGATAGATTTTGAATGTAGACCAATGAACTTAAATTCAGAACCATTTGCTTGCCACGCGATCTGTCAGTCTCTCTGGGCAAATCCTACACGAAATAACATTGAGATAACAAGCAACAACAAAATATTAAAAAACAGTAAGAAGTTTTAACATTTCGACTGTCTAAGCAATCAAAATGACCGATCTGTAATTTCTTATCGACATTATCAAAATTTATTTTTGAAGGACTTTCATAATTCCTTAATGGCATAGAAACTGATGAAATAAATGTACAATATTTACACTCCCTCTCTGCGCTCTTTTCCATTCACAGATCTTTAAAGTACATTTAGACATGTCGCAACAGTGATTAGCAGTGCTATTATTAAAAAAGATAAAGTCTCGAAAAGACACATACACTTTTAGCATGCTAAGAATAATGGCGAATATAAACGAAAGTGAGTTTTGCATTCGTATTTACATACGTTTCGACTTCCCTATCGTAACAGGCATCAACGTAAACAGCACATTCAGATCGACACTATTATAACAGATATACTCCTTTCGAGTGAAACTCATTAATAACGGTCAACGGTATGGTAGCGACAGTTTTAATTATGAATGCAGGTTATTAATATGCAACGTACTTCGACTAAGGTAGCGCGAATGTTACTTTAATCGACTTTGTGATAATGCATGGATTATTTTCTCCTCTGTTTTAACCGACGTCTATGTTCCTGAAGAATATAAATGAACAAAAAATAATTAGCCGGTAACAAATGGAGGAGCACATGAGCACATTTTATTTCGAGAAACTGGCTAGCAACCGTTGAAACACTATCCGCTACCCATCAATCACTATCGGAGGGTAGCCAAGCAAGAAGCTGAAACTGAGCCGAATCGTTGTCGGTAATGCCTGGAATCATTATGCTCAGATGCTTTTTTCTCGTTCGCTTCTTCATGTTATACCGGGAAACATACATGCGTATACAGAAGTACGCATTCTGGAACATTTATCTGGCTGCTTCCAGGCGCACTTTCACCCGAGATCGAATTTCGTATCTTACTTCTGTGCAACTGCAAAAACAGGCTAATTTGCAAAGCGCAGAGGATCCTTTAATGTTCGATACCGAAGATTCTCTCCTGTTTTCTTTCTTAGAAAAATCAGAAAGGAGAGGTTCATTAGGTTAGATGCAATGGACACATTTCAGATTTACGTGTAGATATATAACGTGGGGAATTTTATTAGAATCCGTCATTGTTCTTTTTTAAATCTCTGTTTTACTGTTTAAAAAGTAATGACGTATATAAGAGTGACATAGAGAATTTGTATAGACTTGGTTTTTATATCATATTATAAACTATTTCTAACTTTTTCAAATGCAACCGTGTACATTGTATCGCATCTATTAATTGTATTAAATGTCCAACGAGTTAATCGCGGATTAAATAGTTATACAAACATTTAAAGATAGGGATATTTCTGAATTTCTTGGTTTTGGGATAAACAAAGAAAAGGGAATTACGTTACATTTTGTGACGGTTTCTAAAATTAAAATATAAGATCACCTACACGCAAAAGAATATATTTAATTAAAATCATCTACTCAAAACCGTTTTGAAGAATTCGTAACGAGAAGAGATTACGACGAATCTGTATCAATCTTTAAAATGATCATGCTGTAATTTATCAAGCACTTACTTAGTACTTTAATTATAATAAGTTTAAGAAATCAATAAATGAATAATAACGTGCAGTACGATTTTTTTAGCTACGAATACAAATCTTGTCAAATACTTTGACAAACCACTCGACACAATTAACCTTTTGCCAGGCAGGCACAGCAAATACAACTTACTCAAAACTGAAAAAAAATTTAATTGGATACAGATTTTAATGAAGACAAACGATATATGCACACTACCCTATGTTTTTCCAGTATCACTCATACTTTATTATCATCCTGAACTAAAAATACAAATCCAAGATAGCCATTATTTAAATATAACGAGATATTCAAATGAAACGGGTAGATCGTGGCGTACAGTACATCGCGTTTCCACGATCGGAATGCAGATAAGCCAGCGGAACCGATGAAGCGACGAATAGTCGTATCATTAAGACATCGTTAGACATTCTTCCACTTGGTAATACCGCGAGTCGCTTAGACTTGAAACCGGAAACACGAAGACAGAGCTGGAAGTCTAATAACCAGAGAATTATCGCAGGTGCGTGGCTGCGGGCCAGTACCGCGAGAATTTTTCCGTTGTACGTGCGTGAGAAAGTCACCCTTGAAGGTGGTTGCGAGACACTTCATAAAAGCATCGAATAATACTATTTCTTCGTAGAGAGACCGAAGGCGCATGCAACGTCGGAGGATACGGGAGACATAACGTATTTCTCGACGCGATATTTACCAGCACGTGCACTTGTACAAGCGAATACCTCGGCCAAGTTGGATGGAAGAGTAACTGCTGTTAGCCTTTCATGTCCTCAGCACGTGTCTTCCGCTTGGAGGTTCGTTGAGGACAGCATTAAAATGTTTCGGATACGAATATCATCGAGTATTTGCATATGCAAGAACACTTTGAGTACTTGAATTCTTCGATCTCTTATAATCTCTTTCATGGTGGCTTACGAATTACAATGAACTGGTGCATAATTCACTATGGTTTTTTTTCATTCCTAACAAAAGCTTTGTTTATGAAAAAAAAACATTTTTATAATATTTTATGTATTAGGTATATTAAAACCGGGTTTGTAGTTTTTAATCTTTGCATAAGTTTCTTATTTGAATAGCTTATTGTAAATAAAGATTAAAATATAGAAAACGTTAAGGTAAAAGGTAAAATATATTTCAAAAATATGATTTTTCTGGATTAGTACAAAAACTATCGAAGCAGGAGAAATGACTCATTTGTGTTTTGTTCCAAAATATTCCAAAATTGATAATTATTTACGAGGATTTCCTTTATTCTCTTACGATATTTAACTGATTAAGTAAATCTATTTATTTTCTCTCATTATTCCTCTCTTAGTTTCAGTGTTCATCACGAACTCTTAATCGTGATGTATAAAATATGAATATTTTTCGCATGCGCGGTCCGACAAAAAGGGAATATTAAACAATTATGCTTCAACCTCTTCATAACATAGAATGCACATTTATTATAGTAAGGAACAATTCTGATAACAATAACTGTGACAGCTGCCAATTACAAATGTAATCAAATATAGCGTTTATATCCATTCGATGTCAATCAAAATCTTCAAGGTAATAAAGCTTGAGAACATTTCACACTCCTCTTACTTCTAAATTTAACAAAATAAAGCGCACATGTATTGACTACACTTAAAGCGAAAATTTCATTCTATAAGAAGGACTTGCTGAATTAAGAGAATACAAAGATCATCCATGCTCCATGTACCAAAAAGCAGTAAATTTCAAGCCAATTATATAAAGTTGATTGGAAGCTGAATACTGAAGGAAAAAAGAAAATATCGTTGTTGTTAACCGGAAATGGTGTCTGCCACTATCAGCACCATCTTCCGCTCCATTGGATGGCCTGAATATGTATAGATGTACACCGGTATCCGTGAAGTGCTCAAGTACGAAGAGGCTATAAAGAATACGCTCCGACAACGATCTATTTAATTATATGCAAGGTTTCGCAGGTGTACCCTTGGCTGCGCCCCCCTCCCCCATTTTATTTTCATCCTCGTATGTTGGTACACCCTTGGAAACCGATCGAGCGTGTGAACCGGGCTGGGGAACAATATTACGAGAAAGTAAAGGAATTACGATATTGCCCGCATAAGACGTTTCTCTGAACATGGGAACGCACTTGTCTGATGATTTCCCCAGTTAAAGGAAGACCTATGACTAGTCAGGGCACTGCGTGTGATTATATAAAAAAAAAACTAATGCTCGTGAGAAAAATTCGATGAAAGTATAGATTTAAATAATTAATTATACTGACTGAAGAGCAACATTTAGGCCGTCGTTTGAAATTTTGACAATGGAAAGACACGTAAAAGTAACTAAGGAATTAAACGCTTGCAACGCATAACAACAAATTTCTATGATCGAAATTTAATTGAAGTATGAAAGTAACGCAGAACCAATGTTTGGCTAAGAAGATCTTTCTAAACGTATAAGTACGTATGTAGGATTAAAATCCAATAAAGAAAAGCAAGGTTAGATCACACATCATACGAGTTTATTTGGAAAGTGACCTAAGTCGATTTATATTCAAATACAAATATTTAAGAGTTTGCGCTTCAATGAAATTAGAAAATATACATATAGAATATCAATGAGTTACACCGCTTAGGTATATCTAAGAAAGTTAAATTTACAATTCCTATTCAAATAATAGCAATTATTAAGTGTTTGCAATTATACGTGTTTTCTTACCACAAATGGAGTTGATCCACTTTTAAAATTAACAACTAGATTTGTAAGATTTTGATACAGATTTTGAAAGAGCACAAGTCCACTCGACATAATTTTAAATCCTTCAAATGGAAAAACAATACTCAATTTCTTTAATATATTTTCACGGCGCTTCAAAAATTCCATTCATACAATTCACATTTTGTATATGTGGGAGGAATTTGAAAGAGTCCTGATGCTTCGGAGGTATATATCGTAAAAAATCCATCACATCCTTGTATTTCGCCGCCCCGATTCGTCTTATACTCTCATAAAGTGCCGTCAATACAATACTTTCGAATTGACGTGTTAAAAATTATCGCATCATCCTAATAAACTTAGTCGCAAAATATTGTTAATGACAACTAACACTAATGCCGTACACCTTACGACGGTCAGTGAAAAATAATCGACAAATGGACTTTGGCCAGTATCGAAATAAACGGCTCATACGGAAACATCGAAGTGTGACGTTTCATCTGTCGTAGGAAGTTCCGGCCAGGAAGAAACACGTGCAATTGCTCAAAGCAGACCAAGTCGAACAGAGGCCACAGACCCGATGACAGGTGGGCATAGATCAGCGACAGTGTAATAAATCCCTTGAAAATGTCAAAAACTCGGGCGTCCGGAGGGCAGCGAAATAAAGGAAGGGATGACAGTGTTCCTGCAAATCCGGCGCACGCACGACCACAGGTAGATACGCAGTGGCCATAGTCTGACCGTTGGCTTTTTTTGCTCAGCTCCTCGCCGGGCTTTCTTCTTACTTACATACCGTGTAATGCACGGCACGAGTTCCGAGCGATTTAGAGAGGGCAAATAAAGCAAAGAGGAGTGAGCCCGTCCGCAAAGAATGGTGTGGAGGAGGAAGGAGATAGGGAAAGACGGAGCGAATGGAAAAGAGAAAAAGAGGTCGCTCAGAGGGAAGAACGTAGCACGAGCCACGCGCCTCCTGCACCATCTGTTGCACGTTGCACCAAAGACGTTGCGCCCAGGTTTCGCGGGGACACCATATGCTCTCTCTCTACCGCGTTGCTGCCGACAAGTCAACGAATGCAGCCGCGCTGCATTCAGTCCGCTATCATTGGCTTCCCTCTTACTTCTTTTTCTTTTTTTTTTCTACTAATATTTAACACTAAACCTACCAAAGCGGTCAAAATGAAGGGCCAGTCGTTTCTTAGAAATATTGGCGTAGGCCGTGAGAGGTCTTTTTCTTTGAGAATATTCCATGATTCTAACGCGGAGTGTAAATCGTTTTATCTATATGAGAATAATTTTTATTCTATCTATATTTGGTATTTTTATTTTTATATCTATATTTTATATTTATGCTTTTATTCTTTTTATCTATAAAATGATTTTTATTAGACAGTTTAGCACACGCTTGCGACTGACAAGGATGATTCGCAATATGAGACTGAGGGATTAATTTTGTGAAAGTACTGAACTGTTCCCGCCAATACAATTAACAGTGTCTGTAATCCAACAAAATAAAAAAGCATGTGTGTCTATCATGCATATAATTCCTATTAAGGGTTGATACCCTTTGCCTTTAAGGATATACGTGATACGTATAAATATGTCCAGAAAGTTGCTGGTAGGTTTAGTGTTAAGTAATTTCAGCATCTGCGCAATTTATTGAAAGTAGATATATGAACATGTACAGACACTCTTTACGTACTTAATGCATTTTCTTCAGTTGAGAATAATAAGTCCTTCGTCCTGTTTTATGTTAATATACTGCGCATGCGCGAACGCTTAAATAGCACCGAGTTTTGTACGACACAAAATTTCTATTATAATAACCAAACCAGCGCTTCATTTATGATCATCGCTGAATTCATTATAATTTAACAACGCAATAGTTCTATATATACAATAAATATAACTATAATTACAACTGTAAACATTTGGCCATTGGGAAATGCGTCCTAAATTTAAAAACATAGTGTAGATTCTTCAATACATTCGAATAATGAAGTGATTCATTTGATAATCGTTGTATGTATCATTTACATTCACACGTGCAGTCTTACTTACGCAAAAGTTGTAGTGATAGTATGTTTAACAAAAGCGTTAATAGATTACATTTTCCCCATCAAAAGGAAACTATCTTAATTTTCTATAACTCAAGCTCGCTTCAAAGCAATTGACCTGCTTTGCCCTAAGTAAACTATCGATTCTTCCTAAATCGTACATAAATCAAATAATCATTCTATAATCGTTAAGACCTTCATCGCTTGTATAACAATTTTTCATTTGTCTTAAAGCATGATCTTATAAGGAAATAAAACTGAAAGTACGATCAAGGTATCGAAATTTAAAACAAATTGCCGGCGGTAGTGAGTCAACGGTGGTTTAAGTAGGACATTTTACTCCCTGATTCATAAACACATCAAATTTTAACCCAACCCCCGTAATCAAAACCAAATCACTAACAGAAAATTCCAAGCACATAGTCGATGCAGCTTTATATCCCTTGAAAAACAGTATTTCGAGGGCGATCTAATCCTACAAAATTAGAATCCGAAATCGAATTCCTTGCTTCGCGAAAGCTCATCAAATCGGTGCTCGTCAAGCGACATCAAAGATATCGCCCGTTCATTCACAGGACATGACGAGTCCAATGTCGAAATAAAATTCATGGTTCGAGCGTGGCTTTTAGCTCTTTTTCTTTGCCTTTTTACCTGGCCACGTGGCGACGCGTGCTGCCCCTGCGGGATGTCCCTCGGCTGATGCCCCGTGTAATAAACAGAGTGCGAACACAGTGGAAAAAAAGAAAGGAAACAAAATAGAAACGCTGCCATCACGGGAGAGACTTTCCAACTGGTTTGAAAACAGAAATGAAAGAACTTTTAAACCTCTACAAATCTAAATAATTTACTAGTACATTTACCTTTATGGATTTTGTACTAAAACGACTGTTGACCTGCCTAGGATTTTCAAATACGAGTAAGAGAAAATATACATTGCATTCGCTAAGTAAGTTATACGCGTTGCTTATACGGAGTTAAAGATTAAGATAATATGTAATTAAAGCGGTCTTAGCGAGCGGATAATCTGAAGTAGAGGAAATTCTTGGTGAATTGATGAAGAGATGAACATTTAATATTATACGACGTTTCAGCTCTATTTCGAGCCCTCGCTATATTTAACTAACATGTTACAATCGTGTTAAAGATTGAGAATAGGGATTAAAGTACGGCCAGAGGGTTAAGACTTTTATCCCTGGAATAGAAGTAGTAAACAAACCTATATTACTTTACTATACACATGTACATATTTATAAATATGTATTTTTTTAATAGAAAATCTTGTAATTCGCAATTCTCCGCTGCTTGTTAAAACTGCGTATCCCCTAATCGTTCCAAATTTCACAAAACATTGTCTATGCTTGCTAATCGTTTAAGCTTTCAACGAATATCGTAGAGTTTGCCTTTCCAAATCGAAAGTCTCGAAGCAAAATACTATGAGAATGAAGAAAGAATTTGAATGGTAACTTTCATAATAAGTTAAATCTTAATAAACTATGCAATATTTACCCCTACAACATATTTCCATCTTAACGTTTAAAGAATGGATCATCTTTCCTCTGCATCAATTACACAGTTTTTGGGTGTTTCTCAGGAATTGAAATAGAACCATACGCACGAACAATCTATGCATCGTCTTTGTTGCGACCGTAACAATTTCTTTGTTGACACTAAAAAATGTCACTATGAAGGTTCTCTAATATAATATCAGTTTCCACATAGGAAAGTTTATTCGCAAATATCTCTTCATATGAAACATCATATTTTACGGAAGTGTTTATAGCACTTCCCATTTTCACAGTTACGAGCACCAAAGCAATATTATATAAATAAATAAATCCTATCTTCTAGGTATACTAGATAAGTATATCAACATTACTAATTATATTAAAGCAACACACGCACGAAACATATTCACGCGGTGATCAAAGAGAATACTACGCACATAACTATTATACATTATAATAACATGAATTTACCTAACCGTGCAATACAGAGTAATAGTCGATGGATGTAATGTATAAATACGCGTATCAGTTTAGAAGAATGAAAGAATAAAAGAAATTCTACCCTGATTATCAAAATAAACCGATCGATTAGGTCAGGCAATGAACTTTTCGAGTGTCGAAGTTAAATGTAACAAGACATTGCGCTGAATGTATTGACTGGTTGAATATTTGGGTATCCAAGAAATGACGATACTTGCTCCGCTGACGCGATTTGACGGGTTCATATCTCAGCCGGTTTCTACAGAAGTACCTTCAGAAGAAATTTCGGCCAGTCGCGAGAGGAGCTATTATTTCTGGCCATAAATTCGGAGAAGCTCGTTCACCGGTCGGCCGAGCGGTGAGGCGATTCCATTATTTGGTTTTTTGCCTATCGAAGGGGAAATTCCGCGTGTCCTTTCGTTCACCGTCTTGCGAGGGAATGCAATTCCGAATCGTTTGCTGTAAAGACTGCTGCATAAAAGCGGGCTTAACTACCGCCGCGAACTTTGTCAAAAGGCTGAAGTGCTTCTGCGCCCGTAAATTCATCCCACCTTTGCAAGAGACAGGTGTTTCCCGTCTGTGACAAAACTTAACGAGCAACAATCGCTAGGACACTCGTTCAAGCCTTTTAGCCACCTAGATGGGATGTTGCGACGTTTCATATGTATGCAATTTTAATACACGTCATACTATCTCATTTTTATCACGTCACTTTTAATACCATGGAATAATATTAACAAACAAGAGTGTGTATAATTTACCAAGTTTCGTTTTACTTTCAAAGTTCTTTATACTAATAATCCAACTCGTGATATTTATTCTTATGAGTTCTCTTATAGTTCATATTCTCCAAAGTATTTTTTGGTATAGTCATAGGATAGTCATAGTATTTCTAGGTAGATTTTGTACATAATATTTGTAACGTAGTAGAAAAGGTTAATCAATACTTTATCACGATTGTCGATCCGATATGTTGTCCATATATGCTGCGAACTCTTCTGATCCTTATAGATACCAAAGTCGTACTTGAATACTCGAGAATATTCCCAAACCATATTAGGAACATGATAGCTTCTATAAAAAGAAAAACTAAAACTGCGATCCACAATAACGGAGCATCTGTCCCGTATGTTGGATCTAAAGCTATACGTCTAATCCCATACAGTTTGTCACGTGTATCAGGGACGTTTTATATTGCCAGTCTGTGTTTACCATGGCTCGTATGCATGGGAACTTGGAAGCGAGGAGATACTCACACTTCGTTCACCCCGACGTGAGAAATACTTTCTAGTAAGGGATAAAAAACTGAATAAAGGAATATAGATTTACCCTGTTCAATTTCCACTTTTAATCATTAGATTTGCTTAGTCGTGGGACGAACTCTGACGTATATCGAGGTGTACAAAAACTTTTGAAAAAACTCTCGTACGTACACGCCATTGGGTACAATATTCCTGAATGTTTTAATGACTCTTCTAAATAGCACGAAAACCGTAAAAATGATAATATATAT
>JBCFXI010003140.1:0-11897 GCA_038496175.1 Ampulex compressa
TTTTTTTTTTTTTTTTTTTTTTTTTTTATTCATTTTTCGGCACCGACTGCTAAGGTCATATGGCCTAGGACCTACTGTTTAAGGTGGATTCCGAACCACCAGAGCTACGGTATACATGTCACATAGAAAAACCAGAGGTGATGGGCGGGATTCGAACCCGGGTCTGCCGCGTGGCAGTCTGAGCCTCTATCCACTACACCACCGTAGCTCATTGCCTTCTTGCCGAATCGATCGCGTTTTGCAGTCGATGTTGATGATCGTCTCGGATTAACCCATGATTTTTTCCGTTTAAGATTCTTAAAATAAATCCATCTTTCATCGCCAGTAACGATTCGATGCAAAACTGATTTTCTTTAGTGTCTTTAAAGCAAAATTTCACAAGTGTTTTTTCGGTTTTCCATCTGTCTTTCATTCGATTCATGTGGCACTCATTTTCTACACGTTTGAATCTCTCCCATAGCTTTTAAACCTTCATTCAATTTAAATCTTCATCCAATATTGCTTGCAATTCGGCGTCTTCAAACTGTTTTGGTGGTCTTCCACGTTCTTCGTTTCTCACATCAAAATCATTATCTCTGAACCGTTGAAATCATCACTTTCTGGTCAAAAATTCGACATTTTTAACACGATGAAAAAATATGATGTTGTTTGTTCAATGACTTGATGTGTATTAAATATGTTTGACAGGTGTCATACCAACCAAAGAAAAAAAAATTAAGGCTCCTTCACAATAAATGTTCCCTATCGACACGTTTGTATCTTACGCTTACTTCACACTGGTACACCTGATATATACAGGGCATCTCATGCAAATGGAACAAACTGTATCTCCCACATGGTTGGAAACAGAAGATGTTATAAGTCAAAATGAAATGGTATCAAATGGTGCTTAATATTCAACTAATTTTATGCACTTTTGTGCATCAGTGCATCAGAAAAATGCAACCACATTTATTTTTAAATCGGAACCTATGTTTTTGGCTGCACCAGTCAATGCAGTTTCATGTGCTCCGCAAAAAAATACTTATGCCCAAAAATCATTTGTTAGGAAGTTATCAAAGTAAAAAGTTCTTTGAATTACTTCGATCTCCGTGCAAGTGTTTTGGAATACCTAGGTTACAAGTGTTTCAACGTTCCTCCATTGTTGTCCAAGCACTTTTCCATCCGATTCTGGACCTTTTTTTTCTTGAATACGCCGTAAAAAATATCGGTAACGGATGATTCTTCGAATTTCAGGCCGCAATGTTTGTCCAATGAAGAAGCAATAGAGATAAAAGTTCTATGTGCTCTGAATGCGTTGAACCGAGAATTTGGAAATTTCACATTTTTAGCTAGATTTCTCACGGGCGCATGTAGATTTAATTCCACGTTTGCTAGCACTGCTACCGCACTATCTTCACCTTCAAATTTTGGTTATGACACGTCTCGTTTTGGTTGTATATTGACGTAAATTGGATTCCAGTTTGTAAAAATACGAACGCGAGTGCTGTTACCGATTAAGATATGTCTCTCTATGCAGCCTTACAAGCCTCAGTACCATTCTAATTAAATTTGCTAAACGCAATGAACATATCAGCTACTTCGCTATTCGTACAATCGCACATGGGTAATAAACAGTTATTGATGGAAACCTTAATCTTACAGTAACTAGTATCAGCACCCACTTCATGTTTATTATATAATACAAACATTCTAATGGAACATAATGTATCTTAGTACTCCGAAACACTTGCCGAAAGAACGAAATATTCAGAGAAATATTAACTCGGATAACTTCCTAACAAATAAGTTTACGGCTACTTTTATGTGGAGCACAAAAAACTGCATCGACTAGTGCAATCAAAAACATAAGTATACATTTTAAAAAAGGCAGTACAGTTACATTTTTCTAATACACAGATGCATAAAAGTGCATAAAATTAATTACATATTATACACCGTCTGTTCGGCAAAAATTAGTTGTAAGGGACGCACTGTAGAATAGAGTTAACATACAATGCATTATTTTGTCCATTGATCCGGGAATAACTAGGCACTCTTACCATTTTCTTGTCATATGCAACATTATCGGTCCAGAATAGAATAAAATATCAATGCTACCGACACGGTAGAAATTATAGTTACATTTTGGGGCTATAGTACTGGTTCCTAACTTGTGTTCCGCGGAGCACTAGCGTTCCGTAAGCATTTCAAAAGTGCTTCGCAGCTTTCAGATTAGTAGAGTACAGTGAAATCTCGATTAATGTCGCCCATATTAGTACCGTTGGCTTACTCTTACGCATATCTTATTTCCTTCGAACTTTTCGTCGCAAACGCAAGTCTGGGAAGAGGTGCTACCCAGATTTAGATAAAATTTTGGGTCTCTAATAAGCGATACTAATCGAAATTTCACTATACTGCTATTATTATTGTACGAACAATTACTGTTTGTGTGTAAAAAAAATTTCAGATGGTAATAGATAACAAACTCATTTCATACTGATTTAGATAAGTGTTCCGCTGGAACATACTACTCACAATAGAATTCCACACTTTAGAAAAAATTAGGAACGACTTAAGGATAAAGTTAAAATTTTTTAATGGCTGTTTATTAACAGCTGTAAAGCAATTTAACCCTTTGCACTCCGCTGTCCCCTCTCAGGGGACATTCAAGTTTATTAGTGATTACGGGGAATTGAGTTATTTCAGCGCATCTTTTTGAGACAGGCATGTTTCTCTGAAGTTTTCTTTTGAAATGGCACAAGAAGTCAAATCAAAATATATTGAAATTATTAAGATGTATACAAGAAATGTCAGCGGGTTTTGTGTCAAACAAGAACGTGAGAGGCGTACTTGCGACAGTCCGAGTACTTCTCGCCACCACTTGAAAAGAGCGATAAGGAAATTTTGTAGAAGAAAGGTCGGTATGCAAACATAGCACGTACTATATAGTGAGAATTATAAGTGCGAATAAACAAGTCTTGTTTCCTCCGTAAATCGCTAAAATGGTGGAGGAAGTTATTTTTTGGGCGTTGAAAATGTCCGTGTCATTAGCTCATACATAATGTATCGCATCTCAAAACAAACAAATAATGAAACGCCAATAACGCACCACAAGTTTGTCAAGACACTCATTGACTAGTGGAGTGGAGATTTTCGTGTATCGAGAACGCATCCATCCACATCTTTCGAAGACACCAGATTAGACAATAAACTATATATTCCCGATGTGGGACAAAGAAAACGGGATTACATAGTTTGTTCCAACAGGAAAACACCTGGTGACAAGCGTCAAACAAATTATTATTGTCAAAGATGCACTAATCAGCCTGCAGTGCATATTGAGGAGTGTTTCAAAATTTATCATACTGTACAAAATTATGAACAATAAAAAATTTATTTTTTTGCAAATATACATTCCTCGATCTCCACCAATTCATATAAGCCCAATATCATTATAATACGTTACTTAGTTCCAAAATTATAAGAAATAATACGAGGGTCTGTAAATGTTCGTTTCTGCCGTAAAGTGGCGCTGAATAGCTGGTAGCCGACGTCCAAAATCGTTCGGAGTGCAAAGGGTTAATTCCTAAATTCATTCCTCTAAATTGTAGAGGGCATACGACAATATCTGATTTTTTACACGATCGATATTTCAGAACAATGGACATTATGTCCCATAAGATGTTAAGTAACCCTATACAGTAAAATTGCCTAAAGTATCCCATAACATGGTCCAGCACACAAAGAGAACTCCGGACAAAACAAGCAAGTGAAATGCGGAGTAGACAAGTGAGACATTTAAAAACCAATTTAAAACGTATTATCACAAACTTTTTCAATTTTATTTTTTTTTATCATATTGGTGAGATATATTGAGAGGATGAGAATGAGAAAGAGGATATAATTATGATCACAGTTTCCACCAAATGCATCAGCCGCGCTACAAAAATAATTATGAAAAAGACTCAACTTAAATGCCATTTACGAATACAAGACACAGTTCGTAGGATAGTTGCGAGGAGAAAGACGCAATTTCAGTGATGCTTATGAGCAGCGAAACACGATTTGCTTCACACTATTAGGAAAGAAGTCATTCGATTAATAACATAGAACAAGTATAAACTGCCATTGTATTTAATATAGCAATGTATTAGTAATATATTAAAAATAGTTCATTATCATTAGTATTTCTAATATGACTAATAACCCGTTCCTTTAATATACCCAAGACAATAATAAAATGAATTGTAAAATAAGTATCAAATAAGTAAATATTGGCACAATTATATCATGAGTAGACTCATTTTTATCAGCAATATCTCAGCAATACGTTAATAAGCTTTCTACCGAAAAAGAAGTTAAATGTAAAAAAATATATTTTTGTTTTAAGCATTTTTCTTCTCAATGAATTTCCGCCGAGTACACGCTGAATGAATGAATCGTTCTTTCTCAGGGAGGGCAAGCAGAACCTGGACTATAACCGCGGAGACCTGAAGCGGCAACGATCGGCGGGCCCTGATTTCTCGTCTCCATGATTGCTGCGCGTGCGATTCAAAAACTACGCAGAGATTTATAATCATAGTCGTTATAATACATCTATTATATGATATATTTATTTTTGATATTCACAGAAATGTGCAAACACAACATTATTGTACCTAATATAACTAATTGCCAGTATAAGGTAGGACAAGAAGAATACATTTTCTTTTAAAAGTGGAAAAATATCCGTATAAAGAAAGTTTTGTATCAGAGTTATTACGTTTAAAAATTTCGTCATATTAATTGATTGACAGGATTAAATCTGACAGTTGCGCGATATAACTATCCGTCGGGCCTTTGCGAAGGTAACCGGCACAACAATTTGTTTATATGTTTATTAAGATATTAGTGGGCTCGAGCCTCCGAGCTCCGAATAACGGTGGTGGACTTGGTAGGATTCAAATGATGACACGCCTCGATTTTAAATGATAAACAATAGTTTTTTCGGGAAGTAGTTTATGAAGATCTCAGATCCTTCGTTGCTTTACTAGGCGCAATATTCTCGGCGGGATACGCGTATTATCCGAGTCGCGATCTGACCTATGCTCCGTGAGCAACGACGAACTTAATGTTGAGTTTAAACACCTATTACCGCGTACGCGGGTCGGTGGAATCAATGCGACGTGATCTCACTTTTCTCACGACTCTAGAGCTGAAACTCGTAAAATCAACGCAGTGCGTGGTGTTTACAAAACGCGCGTAACCTTAAAGGTATGGCCCTCCCGCTCGACTCCCCTCTTGTGGCTAAATTTAGTCTTTGCGATCCGACTCCTCGCGGTCAAGACTATGGGTTTGTCATTGGCTTTCCTACACGACGATACGAGTGAGGACTACGTTTGTCGCGTGCCCTCTGGTTTCACCTTGAAACCAGGAGCGACAAAACGATAGCCGTAATGCTTGGGTCGTTAGAAGAAACGTAGGACGACTCACAGGGGTACGAGAGCCCTACGAGTTTTCTAGCTCCCGAGAAACGACTTCAGCTCAGCTCTGTCCAGCTCGTTTACGCGGCTTGAGCTGACCAAACTCATAACCGTATCTGTCCGGCCGCAATTGTGGCGGGAGGAGAGTAAAGCTCAGAGTCAGCCTCCTGAAGAATATCCAGTCAACATACGTGTGAATAACGCCTGAATACGCACCAGGGATTGCTCGCGTACTTTCCGGGACGGGAGTATCAGTGGAAACTGTCGCTGAAGATGGCCATTAATCGGCGATACATGAACTTGCTATGAGAATCGGCAGGCACCGTAGTGAGCTGAGTAAGTTCTCTGCGAGATGATCGGATCACAAAATTGTACCGCGAACCCGCACCGCCTAGAGTCGGCCAAGCGCTACACCACCTGAACGCACTTTGCCAGGCACAGCGGAAACGCCAAATTTAAGAGAAGTAGGGCACCTTAGTGAGCTAAGTCGTCTCAGAGGCGCCGTATGCGCCAGCAAGGATTGTCGGGTATGAGTAGAACTGTATGGCCCAGTACCACAAACCGTTCCCCGTTCCGACAGATGTTGATTTATTTGTCGCCGCGAAATATGAAGCCAATATCGATTATTTTGTATTCGGGACTACCGCGCCCGAATACAAGCAAGACCCTTTTGTACAGCAATTCCCACGAGTGATTGTGCTAATGTGCACACTACCTCGTATAAGATCTGAACAAATGAACAATCGCGTAAATTGAGAACTGGGCACATATGCTTTACGCTTCTAAATATGTCCTCCCGATTTAACACGTTGAGCCCGGCGCCGAATTTGCTGTTCTTTCCGTTCAGCCGGCAGCCGGCGAGCGATGCAATGTTGTAGGGTATCGCCGAGAGATAAGGAATTCTTTGTCGCGCTATTTTTGACGTCTTTTTATTATATAAAAAGGAAGGAGACGTACATAAAGTCCGAAGGTATTGTTCAAAGTGTTATGATAATAATTCAAAACTATTTGGACGAAAGACAGCTACAAATATTACTAAAAAAGTTGTTACGTACTGTGATATGTGTATATATTTTTGTTTAGAATGTTTCAATAAATTTCATAAAAACTACATTTGATCACATTTCATTGAGACTATATTTATTTTTTAACTTTAATACTGTCGGTCCCACGGACCAACGCCAGCCAAACGAAAATTCTACTGCCGGTCCTCAGGGACCTGCGCCGGCTACACGGAAAGTTCACTGCCGGTCCTCAAGGACCGGTGCCAGGCCCCACGTGTTAACTACTAGATGCAGAGTGACACTCGTGCGCTGCATCGGCTTCCTTCGATCGGACGATCTAAGAGGGGTCTCGACGCATGCGCACGAGACTTCGTCGATCAGGGGATGCGGTCGGCCACCCGCAGACCCGAGCATATAGAACCGTCCATACGGTTACAATATGGATGTTGGACCGATTATTAATTCTTTCTTTTCAGAGCTATAATGCACTTTTTCAGGGCAGTGTGTTCTTGTCAAAACCGCAATTGATTTTACATTCTAATCATCGATCAAGCAATTAATGTTACGAAAACATGATATATGTTTTTTTACATAAGAATAAGTGAATAAGTTTCTGATACAAAAGTTTCTTCTTAAATAACACTCGAGCTTTTTCATAAACGGCACTGTATTGCTTCTACATCCATGTTATTTCCATCCTTCAATTGTGATCTTCCTCGCAGACAGTCATGTAGCACACAATAGCATATGTTGCATGACTCCTTTGGAAAGAGTAAGACTTCACGGTTCTTGACCCAATTATTTTAGTATAACTTCTTTTCTATCTGAAATTTTGTTTAGCATATTGGAGATATTTTTCCGATCAAAATGAGACCAAACACAATATAATGCCAACTATATTTACATAGGTAATACGTATTTTACAACTAATTTTATTTTTATTACCGCTCCGAGTACTATGGAAAAATAGGTTGCTAGTCACATTTGAAACAGTAGTAAAAAAGTATTTTTAATATAACATAACTCTCCTGTAAATTTTACTAAACTGCAACGTTTAATGTTGATTCGGTACATATGTAATTTTATGCTTTTGCCACATGAATCTGATTTTTTGACAAATGTATACTCTACTGACATCTGAACCGCCAATATAGGCAAATACTTCTACATCATCCGTTGCCTTCTTCCTCACGACACTCAAAAGATGTCTCCTACGTCATAACTGATACACCGCGCTTTATGCATTCAGAGGAAATTATGGAGGCACGGCTTACATTTTGACATATACAACGATGTAAAACAATATTTTATATACGCTTAGTAAGCCGCACTCATAATTCCATTAAAAACTTCATAAAATCAATTACTAAATAGATAGATGGATAGATAGATATTTCGTCACATCTTTGCAGGATATATCGAGGACCCCGTTCCTCTTGCACATCTCACCCCCTCCCCCCTTCCCAGTAGGGTAGTGGCAGAACCACCTTCCTCGTCTTGTTCCTCACCGCACACCTCTCCAGTCCAAACATCCTCTCTACACCCTACTCTCGCTCTATCACCACGCTCGTGTCCCTTTGCCACTTCTCCTACCTTAACCCGTCTGACCCTCGGATAATGCTGCCCACACTCACAAGCATCCCTCCTTCGTCGCTCCCTCCATACCGCGCTTTTTTCTATATCCTCCATACTCGCACAATCTATGCTCACGTCCGTCTTCGTCATTCCTTGTACCCGGCCCATCCATGTCTCCGTTCCCTCTGTCACCCCCCGTATTCTTTGTATTTCTCTTCGTCCTCTCCAGCAACCTCCTTATTCATGGCTTCCTTCCCCCTGCCCCCTCTAATATCTTCATATTCCTTTCTCTGTCTTTTGTTCCTCATCACCGTTGTCCACTCCCTCCCGTTCACGCAGCGCCTCCTTCTGCAACAAATGCTTTCACGTTTTCCCGTCCTTCCTTTCTCTTTCCTCGCCCAATACCTCTCCTTCATCATCTCACACCTCAACCTAAACCTTTCCACTCTCCGTTTCCCCCTATCCTCTTCGCTCTGCTTCAAGTACTTCAGTATCACCTCGTCCTAACCTGCTTGTCCTACCTATTCTGACCTCCTAATTCTTTCCCGCCTCTTCTGCCTCTGCACTTCTCTCTCTTTCACCATTTCCCTAACCACCCTCTCCTCCTCACGCCCCCACCGGACCCACCAACGACACCCTTCCCCACACCCTGATAGAACCGAAGATAGAAGACTCCCGTCTCTGTACCACAGTTTCTCCTGAAAGCCTAAAGTCCATCTCTCCATCTTCGTGCACAACTTCTTCTTCTTTACCTCCTGCCTAACCATATAACCCAGCGTCCTCCTGTCCAGCCTCAACTCCCATCTTATGTACTTCTACACACTCTCCACCTCCTTTCATTCCCTCCACCCCCCAGATCTCAGACTCCAGATCTCAACACGCTCTCTACCAACCAATTAAATAACCACATCCTTTTTTTCCAACTCTCCTCCCCAAACCTTCTCTAACTTATCCCCCAAACCACCTCTATAACTGCCATCGCTCTTTCACCCTTTTGCTTATCCGCGCCTTCTGTCCTCAATCCTACCTAATCCTACTGTACTCTAGGTACAACACCTATCCTACCTCTTCTACTCCTCCTCTCTCCTAAACCTGATCAACTTTGTCCTTTCTACATTCACCTTTACCCCCTGTTCTGCACATAACACTCCAACCCTTTCAATCAAATAAATTACTAAATAAATATTAAATAAGTATATATGGTTATAATTATATTCTGTTTGGTCCCATTCTGATTGATAAAATGTCATCGGGATGTTAAAAAAAATTTTTTTAGGTTAAATAAATTCAACTTAAAAATGTTAATGACTATACTTTTTAAGTTGGTTTTTACATGTTTTGCTTGCCTTGCCTCGGGGGTGGTCAGTTCTTCTATCCGTGATCGCTTTTTTGTCGTTTCCTTTGTTCGGTAAACTACAAAGACAAGCTGCACACTAAGAAAACTGTATATCCAGCTGCATAATAGACCGAATGGTATCTGAATGGTAATTGAATGTTGCGCGTTAATAGATTTGGTAATATTATTATTAATTCAGTATCTCTGGTTCATTCAAAACATTAAAGATTGTGTTTAATTGATGCACAAATAATTGCAATTTTAACCTCTGACTTTGTGAATAAAAAATGCAATTATTTACACCAACTTCATATCAGCAGTTTACGGCGTTACTAGCCAACGTTTTTCTTGTGGTCATATTTATGGTAAATTTTATACGTAAATGAAAAAACAAACAGTAATACTGTTGTTTTACACCCAATACGGAAATATACGTAAATTTTTTTGAGT
Source organism: Ampulex compressa (assembly GCA_038496175.1). Taxonomy (NCBI): domain Eukaryota; kingdom Metazoa; phylum Arthropoda; class Insecta; order Hymenoptera; family Ampulicidae; genus Ampulex; species Ampulex compressa. Next base: position 9,810 of record JBCFXI010003140.1, read on the forward strand.
TTACACTATGTTATTTGAAATGAAACTGACCTACAATTTCCCAAGTGGAATGATATGTTTTTAATGTTAAAATATCGAATAGCCTTAAATTTGAAGTAAAAAAAACCGAACTTTAATAGCTGTAAACCTGATGATTAACGAATAACTTCACTTTGTTTCTCAAAAGTGGTATGTGCATAATGTTAAGTTAAAGATATAATACTAGCAAAGATTTAAACAGTTCTTAAATAATAGATTGTTGAGATAGTCTAATCACACTCTACTTTACTACGAACAAAAAAATACATGATGCCATTTAAAAAAAACTAATTTTAAGTCAACAAGTAAGCTTCATATCTTTGGAAGTCCTCTAGTTTCGAAGAAAAATATTATTTGCAAATTATGAGTCCTTTTTTACTCCCCCATCCTCTTCTCTTTAAGGTCTCTAACTATACCGATAAAACGTTATGATGAACAAATAAAGGAATTCTGTTTTTCATATGTTTTGCTCACAATGAATACAACAATTCAACAATATTCTGTAAATAAAGTTTCTCCACGTTTCTAAAATCAACAGAAGCTTTCAAGGCACTCAGAGACCATTCAGTATATATGCAGAACTGAATATATAACTCCATACGTAAAGTGCTCCTTTAGAGTAATTTTTGATACGAGGCAAAAAAAACATATATAAATTTTTAACCTAAAATATATGTGGGATGCAAGGACAATGCATATGGATATTAGATATAAGTATTAGAGCATTTTCATAATTTCACAAATACAATGTGTCCCACAAAATACAAGTCTTTTTTTTATCATCCAATATATCTTATTATGAGCTTTCTTCTTTAAAATATTTAATATATACGTACTACTTTGTTTTTGTATTTTTATTATTATCTAGCTGTTATATCTGTGTTACATTCCACATTAGTTTATTAAGTAGTTTATTAAGTATTTGTAAATAGAGAGTTTTGCAATTTTTTAAACTATTATATCCGATATGCCACATAATGGCTTTTACACTGGTCATCATTTTGACGGTACACAGAGAATCAATCATTTATTCTACAACCCCTCAACAGAGGCAAGGAGAATATAATTGCAGGATCGGGACTCCTCCATAACATAGAAATAGGCGTTTACGGGATAATTTGACCGGAGGGCCTGGGTATGTTAGTGGTCAGAGCAGTCGCCCGGAAAACGAAAGGTCCCGGGTTCGAATCTCGGTCTAGGAACAACCCAACGGCTCAAATTTTTTCCGCGCGCCTACATAATCGTGGCTGTATTAGGTAGCAGGGCCAATTAGTCAACATTTTTAGACTCGCATGATCGATACGCGCACTGCTTACAAACTGCGTAAAATGTATAATTATGTATGTTACAAGACATTTTAACATATTTGATTGTATTATTCATAAAAAAAAAGTGCAAACACAATATTGTAGAACATAATATAATTTATTGCTTGTCCTAGAAGGCAGAAAAAGAAGGAAATATCCTTTAAAATTAGAAAAATGTCGTTCAAGAAGAAACTATTGTATCAACGTTATTACATATAACGATTGTAACGTCTACCTTACCTTGTAGAGTACGTTACAATAATACAGATTGGATCGTTTATCGCCGATAGAGCTGGGATGGCTCCCGTACGACGTCGCGAGGTGGAGCGATTCGAAATGAGGATCGCGAATAACCGCTGAGGGATCGACACACTGAGTTTGATCGCGAGAGAAAACAGAGGATAGTAACGGTAATCAGAGAGAACTCTTTCGAGTGGAGAGCCGGTACAAGATATTTATAATAATAATGGAGGGCGGATATAGTCAAGTCCGATAACCATAGGAGTTCTACAAGATTCCGTCAGAACCCTTCAGGCCTTGTGACCGTCAACCACGAGCTATGATAAGAAAGGGAAGAGATTCTGAAACCTAGTACGACCGAACTATCTACGAAACGGTAGGCAAAAGTAGCCTAACTACCTACCAATATTGTATTGGGTTGTTCGGAAAGTAATTTCGTTTTTTCCCGTCAGAGGACTTAATTACGTTTTTTCGAAACCAACTTCACACTTAAGCCGCATAACCATTATATGTCTTGAGAGCT
>JBCFXI010003141.1:0-11890 GCA_038496175.1 Ampulex compressa
TTGAAGGTTTTTTGGGCGGCTTCTTCACTTGGATTGGTTGGGCTGCATTTCTCTGGAAATGCAGCCCTCTTGGCTGCCAGATTGCCTTTCTTGACCCTTCCTTGGGCATCGCTGGTGTTATAAAACATTTGGCAGGACACACGTGTTGTCGATGGCTAGAATGCCGCACTTATGCCTTTAGAAATGCCAAATGTTTTATTGCCTAGCGGACCTCTGAAATTAAGCAGAGGTTCGGTGAAAATTTTACCCCTAAGGTCGTAAAGCAATCGGCTGGTATTTGTCGTTTTTTCGTGTCTTTGTTTGTTCGAGTTCGTTCGGTCTTTGGGACCAAACAAAATAAATAAGAAAAAATTAATCGAATTGTTCTATAAGTGTGAGAAATAATTCGACGAAATTTAACAATAAAGAAAAAAGAAAATTAACTCTACTAAAACTGAAATCGGGACGTGGACAGTATATGGTGGCGGGTACAGGTTCTCGGTTGGATTGTGAAATATCGTAATTTTTAAGGGCTTACGATTTCAATATTTTGCTTATTTTACTTGCCAGATTACGACGAAGATACTTCTTCTGAGGTCGTAAAAGGAAAAATGCTCTCTTTGCGGTAGAAGAAAATGGGTTTCACGGCCTCCTCAAGAACGCTCAAGAAAGCGAGAGATCTCGCTACGCCGATCGTCACAGATATCTATCCGACAGGTGTCTCCCATCGGTGGGAGAATAAATTACCACAAATTCTATTCTACAAACGCAGTTGCTTAAGCAGAATTTGCGGATATGTAACCGATGGATTACAAGATCTAAGCAATATTGACCAATACTGACGCGAGAGGCAAAAAACTCTTCAGCCTTGCTTTCTTCTTCGAAAAGACTGTTTTGTGACTCAGTTTCTCTACCTCCCAGAATTTTCTAATATTTTGGTGAATATTTTCTCGCATCATGTTATACTGCACTAATTCTTGCATGTGATGCTCAGGTAGCTTTCCCGCAAGTACTCAGCCGAGTTTAGTATCCTGCATTATAACCGTGTCATTCGCTAGTTTGGCTTGTCTTACGCAAAGGAGCTGTAAAAAGAGCTCTTTGCCGATTAATCCGTCAATTGTCGATGGCTGGCCAAAAGTGGGATCCGCCGGCGGAATATTTTTCGGAATTCCGATGTTGCCTTCAGAGATTTATCTTTAGAGATCTAAAAGTTTTCGGTGATTTTGAAGAAATTTAAATAGCTCCTCCATTGACGCCTTACTTCCTTGATCCTTTCATTTTAATCGCGTCCTTTCGTCAAGCTTAGACACCAATGCATACATTGGAAAGTCTTTGCCAAAGTCCGTGTTTAACGTCTTCAATGCCCGATAATGTTTAGTTGCGCTATCAACGAGTTCATCTAGTGCCGCCATATTTGTGTCACGATCCGAACCGCAATATTTTGGGTAATAACGTGTCTACGTGACACTTCCCTGGGGCGGGATTAGACAGGGAGTATTTGCATGCGAGAATTTTATCAGGGATTCTACAAATTCGGCCACAAAGTTTGTGTCGGGATGTGGTGTTTCAATAAAGGGTTGGGATGTAAGAGGCGGAGACGATGGAGGATTGAATTGATCAACGTGTCACGGTTAACTTTGGCAAAAGTTTTTAATGAAGCTTCAAGTTGACTAATTTCGGGTAGTCTACACGGAGATTTCTTGCGCCTCTTCTTGCGTGTTTCTTGAATATTTCTCGATAAACGTACCACATTTTATTAGTTTCCAATAGTACATGTAAATAGGTTCATGCAACTATTGTCTAGGCGGATGAGATGGAGATGGCTGCCTTACCGACAGTGCTACCTATCTGATCCACTACCCCTTGCCGATACACTAGCTTCCAATATGGCGAACTATTCCCTAACAATCCGCTCGTTCCCAACATGGCCGACCTCTTGCAGTCAATTTTCTTGCTTCCATTCACCTCTTTCCTCGCAATCTGTCTCACTCAGTTATTATTAGAGTGGGCTCCTGGTGATCATAAACGTCATTGTGAGTCATCCTCGCAGGTTATCGCGCGTTGACCGAGTGGAGTAAGTACTGAACCCGTTCTGTATGCCGTCCGAATAAATGTATGTAGCGCGCATCCCCGACCGTCCTTCAGCTTGTTTCGCGCGACGGTCCGCCATCTCGAATTATCCTGGATCAGAAATTAAACTATTTACACAACTCGTAGGCGTGGGAGTATGGGAACTAAAAGTATGTAGGAGAGAAAAAAATGTATACACATACACACAGCATATGTGTGCCTCTGTTCCTTTCTTATGGACGCAAGGGCGATGTTCGTCACAATGTGAATAAGCACGCGAGTTGTGAAAGACTAGATGAACTCGTACTAAATTATGTTACTCATTATGAACTAATTTCACAACATAATGTCTTAATTGACTACATATGATTAACGTTTTACAATATATTACAATGGTAGCGGCATTATCCGCCTTATACACTGCTTGTATTCACTGTGTGCTGTCTTGACTGTGACGGCGCGAACCGTTCCGTCATCGCCTGGATGAACAGCCGTTATCCGTCCGAGAGGCCAACGCAAAAGTGAAGAGTTATCTTGCGTTAAAAAACTAGCTTTTCGATTGGGACATTTGGAGGTTTAGATGTATGCCTTTTTGTCCGTGAGATTTGCTGCTGCAAATACTCCTTCGCCCACCTGTCCCAAAAATATTTGCACACGTGTTGAACGTGCTGCCATGACGATAGTTTACCACTCGGGATGCCTGCATATTCATAGTCAGTTAGGTGGTATTTTGTGCGTCGAACTGCAACTTCCCATAGTGCACCGAAATGTGGCAATCTCGGTGAAATGGTGTGCCACGCTATCCCATTAGTAGCTAGCGTTATAGCCAGCGTCCTATTTGTGTCTGATTTTTCTAAGAACGCGTATAACTTTTTAATTTCTCTCTTTGCTCCAATGAAATTTGTTGCATTATTCGAATAATTGTCACTTGGCAAGCCCCGCCGTGAAAAGAAGCGCCCCAAGCCGCTGGTGCGGCGTCGGTTGTCATATTGCCTATGATTTTGATATAAAAGGCTCTCGTGGAGAAACAGACAAAGATTGCGAGATGCATCTGGACTTTATTTCTGTTCTGCTAAGCCTTTTCTTTTATTAATATGGGCCCACAAAAATTTACTCCGACTTGGTTAAACGGTCTCGACAGTATTACACGATTGAATGGCAGATCGCTCATTTTGTAGTTGAGAGTAAGTGGTTTTGCTCAGAAACAATGTACCCATTTGTGTATAAGATTTCTCACGAGGCGTTTTCCGTTTGGGACCAAAAACTTATGTCGTACCGTATTAAGTGTGGTCAAAATTCCCGCATGAAACTGTTTTACGCGCTGTTCTACAACAATTAGGTTTGTTACGTGATGTTGTCTGGGTAATAAGATCGGATGTTGCTTGCTATATGGAATTTTTCCCCGTGATAATCGTCCGTCTTCCCTGAATATCCCATTTGTGTCAATATGTGGCTTTAAAGGCTCTATGTTTCCGCGTACCTGGCGCGAATTATTTAGAACTTGAATTTATTGCCAAAATCCTTCCCTTTGTATTACTCTGATGACATATTGTTCGGCTCGTTGAATTTCGGATGCGTATAAGGGTCCCTGATTGCCTTCCTTGTGCAAGCAATTGAACCGAAATCGCAAGACATAAGCTATAATGCGTTTCAATTTACCGTATGATGAAAATTTCTCAAAGGCATTTCAATGTACTATGCGCGAAGGTAACTCGATGGAAGGTCGCTGCTCAGGATCGTGAATTGGTTCCAATTTTTTTTTGTTTTTTACATTAGAAGGAAAAAATGCTTTATGCACGGTCAGGAGCACTAATTCCTAGTGTGTGGGACTCACACCTATTAAGAAATCACCTCCTTTCAAGGTCGTACTGTCCACTTCGAAACCGCTTTCGCAACGCTTCAAAGTGGCGGCTTTTTCTGTGCCTTATGTTTGACACTTATTCTCTGCTGTTATATATTTATTCCTCGTTATTCATGTTGGTTCCGATTGCTTGTTGCATCCTTTATTTTCATGCGCATTACGTTTTCTATACATGTGGCTATTTTTACCCTGTTTTCCTTACTGGCGAACATGGTGTTGATGATATTGTGCGTTGTTATTTTACCGATCTTATTTTAAGGTTTACACCTGTCTGCTAAAGACCTTTCCCATTCGATTATGGTATAGTGAGCGTTGTCGTGTTCCGCATCGCCGTATGCGCATGCAGGGCTTTCCACTTTACTCATCCTGTGGAAGTATTCGTTAAACTGTCTACGGCGCGACAGGAATTGTGTGATGTAAAAGTTCGTCTTCCCGAAGTTGCAGTCTCTCCATTTCCTTATATCTTTTATTAATCTAGCAGTCCACTTTCCTCTTTTTTTTCTTGGTTTTAATAGGAGTATTGGCCAATGATCTTTGCCGCATAGTCAGCCATTTTGATCCATGAAACCAGAGCGTGTGTTTGCGAAATTCCGTTTTCAAGAGGCCGCGATATATTAGGTCAGCAGGATTGTTTGCTGATAATACATGAAGACATTCGACGTTACCGCTGATGCCTTGGATGTCGCTTACCCAATGGGTGACAAACGTTTTTAGCGTATGAGGTGCCGTTTTTATTCAATGTACTACAATGGTTTATCACGATCTACCGTCAAGACCGATTTTTATATTAATTTATATTACGAAGATTCACGTTTTTTTTGGGGGGCAACGTGCCTGCGCGACATTCCCCTGGGATGAGGCGAATTATTTACTATCTTTGGGCGAATTTCTCGAGAGAGTCTAACCTTGAAATTATGTCCGGCACGCGCTTTTCGTCTATTACGTTTACTCATCAAACCGACTGAAACACTTGGGGACCGCCGATACGCAAGTGAATGCGACTTAGGCTTTCTGTAAACGATTCGAGTTAGGACGCGTATGGGACTTGTCGGGATTTCCTATGCGCAAACGAATGCACTTCGGATTCTCCGGCTAACCCTCGTTACAGAAGAACAGTTACTTAGAAATTCAGATTCTCCAGGGCATTCGTTACACAGGACAAATAAGAAAGAACAACAAGACAACGTTCGACCTCGCTATAGCAAACCCTGATCCGTCTCTGTTTATTACAGAAGGCTCGAATACCACACGTTGAGCCCCTGTCGTATTTGTCAATCAACTTATCCGTTATGCCTTGAACCAGACGAGGGAACGCGGTATAGGAAACAGATAATCTGAAAGTACGGTTACATGTTTGGGGCCCAACGTGGGGCGATATCGAAGGGCGCTTCGCGAAAATAATATTTCGGAATAATTCAAATATTAAGTTTCGAACATAGTAAGGTGAAAATGTGTATAGATACGCGTTCACAGCCTAAGAAATAGAGCGACCAAACAGACACCACGGAACGTGCTATAGGAATGCTAGACTCGACAATCGGCAGTTGTGCATGTGTAATCTGATCTTCGGCTGATTTGATGTCAAGTCAGCAACCCTCAAGTTATCAACCTCTGTTAAATCCTCCCGTAACGACAAATCCGGGGCAGTATTTAATCTCGAAAGAAAACGCAATGTTTAAGAAACTGTTACAAAGAATTCGCGTAAAGGAAGAAAAGAACGAGCGGCATGACAGCCGTATACGGCAACTAGAATCGGGGCTATACGACTAATAGGAAACAGATGAGATTTAATACCTAGTCGTCCCGATGAGGAAATTGTCCAGGCAATCGATGACGCGGTAATAGGGTAAAATATTATCACGATAGAGGCATTTCCGGTGTTATTAGATCGATGGAACCGTAATGTCGGAATCAACCGGTCGTTTTATAGAAATAACGAATACAACTTGTGAATCGTACAAGAAATTCGGAGAAGTCAACAGCCGTATGAGAGGCAATGGCATATGTTCTTGAGAATACCATCGCTCCATCCTCTCGGCAGAATTCCTCCACCTATAAAAATCTCGCGACAAAGTTACAAAACCGACAACAAAATTTTGAAAGGCGTGATAATTATACTCAACGCCAGTTTTCTACGTGGCGAGAGAATTCGACACTGGACGTCTGCATTGCTGAAATTATCAAAGAACACGAAGAACTGGACGTTCTTGATATTAATTCGGGAAACGAAATGAGGAACTTTCAAACAACGAGCTAGGCAAATTCCCAGCTAAAGCTCAAGAAGGAAGAAGGAGGCAAGAAAATAACTTTTAGACGTTAACGCTGATTCTAAATCTTCGAGGCGAACTTACATCCTCGGATGAAATGAACGACACTTCAACTACGTTCACTCGAAGTTCGCAAATTTGAGTGTCGGTATAGGGAATCCGAGGCGAAGTCATTATCGACACTGGACATACGATAATGGCAATATCTGAGGCGTGATATCGTGATCGTCAATGCCGTTTCAAGAACGTCATCACCCTTCCCTTAACGGGTACATATGTAATTGGCGCAACGGCAGTAAAACCTCGTTGATTGAAAAAGCAAGTCCTTGTGGAAATATGTTTTCGCAACTTCAGCGTAAGGGCACCGGCATTCATTGTTTCGGACCTCGTCCATCTTCTCATCATCGGGATAGACGTCCTTCTAGTCATTAAGTAAAAATTTGATTTAGAAGGACACATCCTGAGTATCAAAAAAAAGGGAAGAATACGTAAAATTCAACTTTCGAACTACGGACGAAGTAATCAGCAGTTCACAAAATTTAATTCGTGCAGTAACACGGGACACGTACCAGTCAACGAAAACGAGTCAAATTAATGCCCAAATCAGCACCAAGATTGATGTATGTGATCTTCAAGAACATCAGAAAGAGATATTGAAAAGCGTATTGAGTCTCTTCCCGGAAATATGCAGTGAACGGCCAGGAAGAATGATGTGCTATTCACACCGGTTAAAAGTGCGCGAGGAAACACCATTCGTGCACAGAAATTATCCTATTCCACTCAAATATCTCGACAAAGCAAATCAAGAAATCGAAAAAATGTTCCAATATTACACCATAAAACCTTCATCCAGGCTAAACCCTCCCGTCCTCGTAACAAAGGAAAATGGCTAGCTACGGTTCTGTCTTGACGTACGCATATTAAATAAAATTCTAGAAAACGATCACCAGATGTCCAAAACCATCGACGAAATATTCCAATAATTTAAAAATGTCTCTTACATTACCGTCATAAATTTGACCAATAGTTTCTGGCAAATTCCTCTGACAGACGCCTATAAATATACAGTATTTCTTTTTCGAGGGAAATGCTACCAATTCTTGGTTATTTTGTTTGGTTTAAAAATTGCCAGTCTTGTACGTACTTTGAGAATCGTGCTAAGAGGTTTAGAGCCATTCGTACTAAATTTCGTCAACGATATTTTCTGTGTTTCCTTCTCCTCTGAAGAATATATAGAGCACTTGTCTATATTGTTAAAATGGTTGCAACATCTATTAAACATAAATATTGACAAGTGCCAATTCATCACTAAGGAGGTGGTTTTCTTGGGACACATTTTATTCTCGAAAGGTCTGAGGCAAGATCCCGCAAAGTTAGAATCTGTAAAATACTTTCCAACCCCGCAAAATATTAAACGATTGCAGAGTTTTATGGGTCTAATTTACTTTTATAGTAAGTTCACGAACCATCATGCACATGTAATAGCGCCTTTATAGCATTTGATCTGTAAAGGTACCTGGGGGAGCTACGGTGGTGTAGTGGATAGAGACTCAGACTGCCACGCGGCAGACCCAGGTTCAAATCCCGCCCATCATCTCTGGTTTTTCTATGTGATATGTATACCGTAGCTCCGGTGGTTCGGAATCCACCTTAAACAGTAGGTCCTAGGCCAAATGACCTTAGCAGTCGATGCCGAAAAATGAATTAAAAAAAAAAAAAAAAAGGTACCTGATGGAAATGAACGGACACGGAAAGAATGGCTTTCAGAAATATACAAACCACATTTGGCAAGGAGGTGATTTTGCACTTCCCAAATCCCCAAAAAAAGTATTATTTATCTATCAACGCGAGTTTCTATGCCCTGGGAGCTGTATTGTGCCTGAAGGATGAACACGGAAGGTTGAGACCGTTATCGTTCGCCAGCCGAACAGTGAGGGGCACTGAAGTGGAATATTTTAGGACTGAAAAAAAAGAAAAAAAAATAGTTGTCGCGGATTGTCTGGGTCCTTAATAAACACAAAAATCGTCACCGAAGTCTACTGGTGCCCGAACTGAGTCTAAGTCTGATAGTAAGTGCTCGCGCTCCGAAAAATGCTCCCTTATATAACCGGGATTCCCTTCCTCGGGCTACCACTTCTCTAGTCAGGAAAATTGTTAATCGCGGATATTTTGTAAGTTATTATTCGAGGGTTTGACCCACCGCTCTGTTTATCGAGGGCGCTTGGTAGCCACCCGCTATCTACCCGCAAGGATGTTTATTACTAGGCTACCGGTGGCCCACAGCTGTGGTTTGTTGGCTAAGCATTTGCTTCTTGATCCCTTTTTAAAACGTTTATGGTTAGGTTATTAGTTAAATATTCTGAGCCCCTTGAACGTCCTCACGCGGTTTTTAATCGTTTCCCTTCTTTTTCTCTCGATCTCTTTCCTGGTTTCCGAGAGTGGTATCGGCATTCGTCACACCTCCCCCCTTAAGACGATCGCGGATCCATTTGTTCCACGATCATGGATACTTAGAAATATCTATGGTTACATACGTGTATATGAGTATACGTGAACCCAGCATGTACGTTTCCTTAGAACTACTTACAGTTTATAGTGTTTTATGCTTAAGCCTAAGGTAAGATCTCGTGTGCGATTTTTATTTTCTATTTGTATTTACGCTTTTATAGTCGGTACGTAATTGGTAGTGCCAGGGGTTAGGCTGTAGTCCCTCTTGGAGTGGGTATATTCGTTCTATAGCTATCCTCTCGTTTGGGCTCGGGGCTGAGGCGTCCACTACAACCGCGGTTGGTTCTTCTCCTTCGGTTGCGGATACTTCTCCGGTTGGCTCCCCCTGGGTAGATTTCCTCCCCAGGTGTAGTAGTAGGTTGATGACAGAGTTGAATAGGGCTCCCAATACATGGAGAGATCATCCATATACGCTGTATAGGGCGTATCCATGTATTGCTATATCGATGACGCTTTTAATTGTTTTCACCGTGATGTAGATTCCCAAGATTCCCGCGCTCGCTGTTCCAAACCAAGTGAAGGTGGCCCACAGATGGTTGCAGGTATCCTGCACTCGATCGCGTATGGACGTCTCATCTACAAAGTCGACCAGATTTATTCCTTGTGGGACGACGGCGTGTCCCATGGCTCCGCGAGCGACGGTGTTTAGGATTGCCGGCTTCTCAGCAGGAAACATTATGTGTTGTTGTAATTTGTCCAGGTCTCTTTGTTGGTAAATTCCGCTGGTTGCGAGTGATGCCGGCCTGGTGTATTTCCATGAGGGCTGACTCATGGGTCTCATGATGCCGGGTGGTATAGCTCGCGCTGGTGCTGGGGTAAATATGTACCATTCTCCATTAAGTAGGAACATGCTAGGTATTATTTTATTACAGGATACTTGTATGCCTGTTCGTACCAGGATGTGGGTTCGTGGCGAAAGGAAAAACGGTGCATTTCCCTGAGTCACTGGTAGTTGGGTGTAACACTCAGGCACGTGGCGAACCTTTACGGTGACAGGTATGCACTTGATTACGTGCACTGCTTCCCCGGCGATGACTGCCATGTAGCCGGGTCCCTTCATAAGGTGGTAAGGGAACTCGTCCGGTGACTGTGTTGCGATACTCAGGGCGTTCTTCAGTACTTGTTGTTCTAGGTTGCATCGTTGTTGCAGTACATCCCTGTATAGTGAGGTTATCTGCAGGCGCAAGTGTTTCTCAACATATACAAATTTAGAGTTCATATAGGTGAAGATGTCTAGATTTTCGGGAACTGTGCGTTTTCTGGTTATGAATGGGTCACCCTTCCGAGTTTCTACGATTATTAGCTTTGGATGTTCAGTTTTAATTAAGGTATACCCGCACAATGTTTCCTCCTCCTGTCTGGTCAATGCAAAGGTAATGTCTCTAGTTGCCAGGGTGTATATTAATTGCCCCTGTTTATATGTTTTGTCGGTCAGTTTTTGGACTTCTCCCTCGTATAACACGTCATATTATTGAAACCTGCAATAGTCATCCTTGATGGTATCCCAGTACGAGTATCCACTTTGCATGTCCATGCAGTGCCCTAGGAAATACTGGCACAACGTCCTGTTTTTAAGTGAATTTTGTCGCCCTCGAGGTTTACCGTTGCCAGATGAGTGTGTAAGGTGATAGTGACGGTTCCTTGCACTACTACATTACTCCAACTCCCGTAAGGATCCGAATATTTGCTTCCTGAACATTTCCCGTCGGCAGATAGGCTTCCAGCTAAGACTACGGGCCTTGCGTGTGTTTGGTTAAGGTTTAGTCCGCGTAAAATGTTGCCGTATCCTAATGAGTATATGCCGGTTTGATGAATTTCTTTACACTGTGACCTCGAGACTTCGATTACGTATTCCGCCTGACCATTGGTTACCGTGGATACGTGGGAAAACATGCCGCAGCGATATATGCTTCTCCGCATGATGATGCTACACTGTAGGACGGAGATGCTCTGATAGCGCGTGTGTTGAAGGAGTTGGATATATGTTGGTTTGACAGAGGGTTGGTGTGGTGGGATCTCGCATTCTCCCACGTCGATCAGGGAGATAGTGGTGATGTTGGAGCTAGGCGACCCGCAGTCGTACCCTATTAACCCTTGGCTATTGGCACGGTGTACGTTAAGCACTAATGCTATTATGATGATTTTCATCTCGGCGTATCCTATAACATTGTGAAAACGTCTACCTAGTAATAAGTTCCCTATCTAACTTAGTCTAGGTTTTAGTGAAAAGGGGGGGGATGGGTGCTATTAAGAATGATTGATTTAATTTGTTTTTTTTTTCATTTGTGTTAGTTTTTTTTTAGTTTTCTATTATTATCTCTGCCCCGTGGAGCATAGCTTCCGCAGGAAGGTCGAAGAACTCCTCGATACACCCTAAGCAGTCCATGGTGGGGTGATGCGCTAATAGGTCTTGGTGGCACATGAGGCATTCCCGTGTTACCGCATACAGGAAATCCTCCAGTATTATCGAGTGGTATTCCTCTTCAGGGAAACTGTTGATTCCATCTTCATAATGGGGGAAACAGCGCCCACATATAATCCCTCCGTATTCGTTGCGGCGTACTCGTATACGTGGAGCATTTACAACGCACCTGAGGCGTCGTAGGAGGTGATACCGCTCCGGGTGCTCTCTAGGGTCTACCCCATCTATCTGGCCTCGGTGCTCCTCGTTGGCTTTGACCGCGTTTAATACGTTGACCACTCCCATTCTTTGTGGGTTGGTGTTCAATTATTATTTATTAGTACATATTTCATCTCCCTTTTGTTAAGTTTAGTGGAGTAATATGCATATATATTATTTTTTATTATTATTATTGTTTTATTCCCCCCCCCCGTTTTTATTATTACTAATATATATATATATATATGTTTGTATACAATGGTCGTAATTACTAGTATCCTTATCCTATCCTTTACTACTATTTGATTATTTATTACAGGTTACACTTAGGTATACGCTATCTTTAGTTTGTTAGGGTGTACTATACGGGGTTTGTTTTTTTACATATAGTTTAATATTTCCGTTTGGAAGTACGTCTAGGATTTCAAAAGGCCCCGTATATCGGTCATCGAATTTTCCTTTCATGGCTTCTTTGAGGAGGAAAATTTGATCACCTGGTTGGAATGATTTTTCGTTACTTTTTCGGTCGTAATATTTCTTCGACCTGGTTTTTGATAGGATGAGGTTTTCGCGAGCTGTTTTCTG
>JBCFXI010003142.1:0-11874 GCA_038496175.1 Ampulex compressa
GTACGTACGAGGAAGGGAAATTTTCCGCCAGCCACGGGCCCATCTGGCCCGTGTAACCTTCTTGGAGCGCCTTCGGCTTCCGTAAGCCTTGCGGGGAGAGGAAGAATAGGGATTCTTGATAGTCTGTTGGGGACCGCCGTTAAGGTCCCGTTGGTTCTGACCTCTGTCCCAAATTTAATAGTTGTAAGAATATAATCCCGATAGTTAATAGCATTGAGAGTTTTGTTTTTTTTTTTCTCCTTTACCCTTGTAAATATATAATTTTGTCGGCCGGCCCGAAATCACAAAGAAGGACTCGTGGCGAACGGATTCCCACCCTCACCTGGACTCACCCCCCCCCTTTGATTTTTGTTTCCCTTATCCCCCTACCTTTTTTTTTTCTCATTTGTTTTTGCACTGACGTGGGGAGGGTAACATAAATGGCGCCCAACGTGGGGCGTGAGTAAGGATCGGGAAGTAACTTTCGACAAAACTTCCAAGTGGGATAGTGTCGCTAAATTCATATCGAACGTCCTAGTAAGAGCACTGAGGAGCGCGGACCGTTGCGGGCTGATATTGTATATAGGCGACGCTGGAACAATAGCGATGAGTAAACAGGGTCGATATAGGCAGCGAATCTGGCCAAATACAACGTTAGAAAAGGATGGTAACGAAATTTCGAATGGACAAGGACAACGAACGGTTCCCTCGTGAGTCGTTAGATCGCCGGTTGACCAAACCGTCGTTGTTTCGGCGAGGACAAGATCGCAGGAAGATGGGGAAACGTCGAGTCTGTTTGTAGGAAATGCCTCGCGAGAAACGATCGATTTAATAAAAAGGTTAGCGGAACGTATATCGAAATGTGAGGAGGAGAGTCGGACATTGAGGCAGGAGCTAACGACCAAGGTCAATCAACGATTAGGGGAAATCGAGAGACAGTTAGAGGGCAGCATAGGAAGCATTTCGGATAGCCTAAAACAAGTATGCATTAGGGAAGTCGCGGAGAGCCGTAAGGGAGTGTACATAGAGCTTCGGCATGATCTTGAGCAAAACTTGGAGAAAATCCGGGAATCCATTTGCGAGCTCAAGGCGGAGCTCCACGGAAAGGAGTCGTTGCGCGACAGTCCTTTACGGCCCGCCGAAACACGGATTTTTCGGGACCAGGACCCCAGTTTGGCACCGTTTTTTTCTCATTTGTTTTTGCACTGACGTGGGGAGGGTAACAACGTATAACTCTCGTATTTAGATCCAAAAGAACCAAAGTACTTTTAAACCTGTTTGTGACGAATTCTCAAACAGTCGGACTAGCCGATTGCGCTTAGATGAGGATCAAAGATCGTCCTTGAGATCGGCCAGATGTTTTCCATGAATGGGACTTCCGTCATGTACCACGTGTTGAAGTTGATATCTTTTAGATAGAAAACGTAGTTTTGCGAGATTACGTAGCTTTACTCGTATGGTCCCTGTGTGGAAGTATTTACCACAAGTTTTGTCAAGCCTAGGAGTCCCATTTTGTATCATTTCCCCTTTATTAATTTGGCCGTTTGCCATTTTGCCTTTGAGCAAGGACGCAATTTTGGTGTCTAACATTTTCTGAAACTTTGCGGTATTCTTAATTTCAGATGCAGCGTTCTTTGGAACATCGTGGAATCCTTAATTGGCGTCCAGGTTTCTGGGATCTAGCAGATTAATTTTTTATCTCTTTATTGTAATTTGTGTAAAGTTTTAAATTACACGTATGTGAGTTTACCAGTGCCGCCCAGGACCTTGGCAATTTTTTTCAGTTACTATGCTTCCTAGAGTAGCCTAACACTCTTTCGTGTAATCAGTTTTGCAAGGTTGGCTTTACGATCAGACCAATAATCACCCCCGATTCATGTATAATGGCGAATACTTTAATTGGTCTCATTGAGTAATTCTGCGTAGGGTGTATACGATCCGTGTAGTACGAATTGTGTTACAAATCAGTGTTGCTGACCTTTGCGATAACCCTTTACTTACATGTTTTATATTGCATCTGGTGTGTAGTTCTTATTGCAACCAATTTTTATGTCATTTGCTAAAGCACAAAATCGCTAACATGCCTTTTGTCCTTTACGCAGCAGTATTCCGATAAAAGTTGATTCGCCAGCCGAGAAAGAAACTATCTTTATTCATAACGTAGTATACATCGTCACTATTTAATTCTTATCCTATTTATCACTAATCTTGTCTGTATCTACTCCTCGCCGGCGGACCAGCCCCCGTTCTCTCCCGGCACCTGATCCGACCCACTCTCTCTCTCTCCCCCTCTCTCTCGTTGTCGCTATCTTTCTCCCCCTTTATCTCTTCCCCTCCCGCCGCTCCGTCTCGCCCTCCCTCCCTCTCGCCCTTCGCACACGTGGGCTTCCGATTCCTATTGCTTCTTTTCATTTTCATCTGCTCCGTCAACCTTCTCCCCTCCTACTACCTTTTCCGAGCTTTCTCCATCCCTTTATTCACTCCTCCCCTTCCCTCTCGACCCCAGCTTCTTGTTTAACTCCTATGCTCAGTTCCCTTCGCCCTCCTTGCCGTCACTACATCACCCTTCTCAAATGTGCACCCATGTCGTCCCTCTGTCACGGACTATCGCGCCGCTGTCACCAGAATTATATTACGGACTATCCGCGACCGTCGAAATTACGTCGCGGTTTCGCGTCTTCCCGATTTATTTATCGAGATTTTAAGTTAAAGATAATTACGGTTTCGAGTCAAGCGTGTCTACGCGACACTCCCCTGGGATGAGGCAGATTAATTAACACGTTGGGCGAATTTTGGAGGTTGAAGAAGAATATCAATTTTAAGTTAAAGATAATTACGGTTTCGAGTCAAGCGTGTCTACGCGACACTCCCCTGGGATGAGGCAGATTAATTAACACGTTGGGCGAATTTTGGAGGTTGAAGAAGAATATCAACGAAATCTTCTTCCGCAATAAAGGCTTTTATTGCTTTCTCTAGTTTACTATAAAAAATGTCTGGTGTTGGAAATCTGTCCGGCGCGCGTTTTTCGTTTAAGACGTTTACTCATCAAACCGACTGAAACGTTTGGGACCACCGATACGCAAATTTAATGCGCCTCAAGCTTTCCGTAAACAATTCGAGTCAGCACGCGTAAGGGACTTGTCGGGATTTCCTATGCGCAACGAATGCACTTCAGATCCTGCAGCTAACCCTTGTTACAAAATGGTTACTTAGAAAATCAGATTCTCCAGGGTTTTCGATGCGCAAGTGAATGCGCCTCAGATTGCTCGGGATTGTCTGAAATTCCAGGTCCTTTCGATATTCAAAAGGTTTCGATACGCAAATTTAATGCGCCTCAGAAAACTCGAGGATATCTTAGGTTTTTGTATCCCCCGAAATTCGTTAGACAGAATTCCAAGTTAAAATGATTTTAACAGAAATATATAAATATATCTTACTAGTTAAAACTTAAGCGCAAGGAGATCGAGACTGTCGCGAACGTTACTGTCGCGTCTAACCGCAGTGAAAACTCGTATAATAGTCGTCGAACGTCTGTGTGCGCTCCCCAAAAACTCCCTTATATGACCGGGAATCCCTTCCCTGGGGCTACCCCCTCTCTAGCCAGAGAAATTGTTTAACGCGGACATTTTGTAAGTTGTTAGTTGAGGATTTGTCGCGCCATTTGTTTATCGAAGACGTTCGGCGGCTGCCCGTTATCTACAGACAAGGGTATTTGACGCGTAGGACTCCGGTGGCTCATAGCTATGGTTCACCGGCTAGGCTTTGTTCCTTAATCCTTTGCAAAATATCTATTGTTAGGTTATTCTGGGCCCGTCGAACGTTCTCGCGCGTTCTCTGGCTGTTTCCTTTCTTTTTTCGCTTGGTCTCTTTCGCTAGGCTTTGTTCCTTAATCCTTTGCAAAATATCTATTGTTAGGTTATTCTGGGCCCGTCGAACGTTCTCGCGCGTTCTCTGGCTGTTTCCTTTCTTTTTTCGCTTGGTCTCTTTCCTCCTTCGATAAGCATAGGGCCGGTGTACGTCACACCTCCTACTCAATGCTTCTCCCGCTCCTAATTACATTCCCCAACCTGAATCTCGCCACCTTCT
The DNA here is from genome assembly GCA_038496175.1 of Ampulex compressa. Lineage (NCBI taxonomy): Eukaryota > Metazoa > Arthropoda > Insecta > Hymenoptera > Ampulicidae > Ampulex > Ampulex compressa. The sequence continues at coordinate 4,066 of JBCFXI010003142.1, forward strand.
TTCACCTATTTTCTCCCTATCCCTTCCTCAGATACCCCGACACTACACTCTTTGTACCATCTATTATACCTCGATCTCTCGATATCGCCCCATCTCTCCTTCATATCCTTTCTCCTTCATTCCTATACTATCTTCGAGAACACTTCCTCTACACCCCCATCCCTTCTCTTCTTCGCTTCCTCCACCTTCGCACCTCCCTGCTATAACCTCTTCTTCCTCTCCTCCTCACACCCTGACTCCACTCTTTCACCATATGTTCTACTGCTCATTTCCTCCCAACAACCTCTCACGACCAACAACCTCAACGACCCTCCCTTTCCTCTTTGGTACCCTTTTTCCGAACACCCATGTCTTTATCGCTGTCCTTATCCTTACATTCCTTCTTTGCACCTCCTTCCTCACCATATACCCTGGCGTTTCTCTGTTCACCCCCCGCTTATCTCTATGTATAACCAGAAGAATTCATTACATTTGTATGCCTTTAGAGTGATCAATCAATACAAAAAAAAAGTGAACGCTAAACAGTGACTTCTTTGAAAATGACAAACATTGACCAATGATTGAATAGATTTCGTATTTATTAATATTTGTCGTCATGAATTGATATACAAATAACATAAAAAGCAGTAAAGACTAGTATAAATACATTACCTCGCTGATTACATTTTCCACCATAGTAACAACTTCATTTCCAATCACATCTAGCAACATCTTCATACGCTCTTCTGAATAAATGGGCCCTCTAAGTTTCCACAAGTCATCGACGTATCCAAATACAGCTTCAATGCATTCCTCGAGACCATACATTTTATCCCTATAATAATAATTTTATTCTTAATTGATACAACTATCAAAAGTATTCAGAACTCTTAAAAGAAAAAAGTATAATATCATTATAAATTCTACAATACAATTTCTTAATGCATTGGGAAAATACAAAAATACTGAGTTCAGTTATGCACGTACATAAGAGGTTAAAATTGTATGTTTGTTTTTAATATCATAGTATTTGGCCCGTTTTATGATCTTTTTAATACAAGACTTTCAATATTGGAAAATATTATTTATTAATAATTTATTTAATATTCGGCAAAATTTGGATAATATAAGATTACTCACACTATCTGTGTGTGTGTGTCTATGATATTATAAAAGTATAGTTGTGTTTATTTCTATTTTATATTATTTTACAAATATTGAGTAGTAACATAAATAAATTCGTTTATAATCTAACGTGATAATTGCATACAATCGAATTTGTTTAGATTACAACATTATAATATTATTAAAATGCGTAAATAATATTGATTCCAACCATAATACCAATAAACCAACTTGCTGTAGCAAATTGTTAATTATGACAGTTACAAGATTATTTATCTATATTTGCTAGATATTGATATACAGTACTGTATAACATGTCCATACGCAAAAAGTGTCAGACTGCATATTCTATATTTAAAGATGAAGATATTTCAAGATGCTTAGTTAAGATTTTAAAACGTAAACTTTTGTATTATACGCAATATCATACTGTAACATAAGAAATAGAAAAACAGATGTTGACAATCACGTACTTTGGAATATTAATAATCATCTCAAATTCACTATGTGAGCAGTTACATCTTGCGATAAAAATAATTAAAATAGATATAGGTAATTAAAAATTGTATGCAGACAAATATATTTCTTTAAATATAGTGAATCATACGGGAATACGTTAATATTTAGTATACATCGGACGAATAAACCACTTTCGACTATTCTTGGTGTGAAATCCGAAGAAACATAATTACGAATAATAACCTACAAAAAAATGAAAGACAATTTTGAATGCATGTAAGAAAAAAAAACGTAACAGCAAAGGTGTCAGATTGCATTCTATCCATTGTGATGCAGTGCATCAGAGCAAATTTTTCACATAGCAAGCCAAAACTAAACTGTTATATTTTCGATTCACATAATCATAATTAGAGAACTAAAATATCATCCTAATTCTGTGAAAAAAAAATACATAAAAGTAGTTTTAATGCAATTACAGAAAACAATTTACATTTCCATAATTGCGATAAGAATAAGATTTCCATAATAGGATTTGAATCGATAATAAAATACTGTAAATCTTCAATACGTCAATATTCGAGCGTTTTAGAGTATACCATTTTTCTAAGCCCGATAAGTATTTCCCACGTAACTGGCCGTACATCTAGGGCAGTTTTTGCGATTATAGTTAGTGTACATACAGATTTTTAGTTTTTTCTAATTTGACTGAAATCCCTGGCGGCTATAGATGCAGTACATTTTATAAAATGCATTAGCTAGGCAACAGTTAAGGTAAATAGCTAACCAAAGGATGGAGTCAATTAATATTAAGGAAGTATAAAGTAATGTCTAACATAAGCGTTTAAAAAAGTTTCAGAAATAATTCGTCAAATCGAAATGAATAGTCGTTAAACGTGTGCTCATGCAACCATCAAGGGGAAAGTTCCAGCGCGTTACTTACCGATGCCCCTACCCTACTGACGCCCATGCCTTCCCTATTTCACCGACCAACCTCTGGCAATACACCCCCTCCCTACCTGACCAACCACTGTCGACCGATCTACCCGCAGTCAGTGTGGCCAACCTCCTGATGTCGATCTTCTCGTTCCCGTTCACCCCTCGCATTCTATCTTCCGCGATTGTTGCTGGAGTTGAAACCTGATGATCAGCCTCGTTGTCATTGTTGTCGTCGTGGGTCAACGTTCGTCACTCGAGTGGGGTAACTGAATCCGCTGTCCATGCCGCGCAAATCAACATGTATAGTTCGCATGTGTGTGTTCGATGGTTGGACACGACCGTTCTCCATCATGATCCGCATGATAGCCGTCCATTGAGTTCATCCTACTCGCAATCAGGAATTATACTATTTGTAATCGCGTATCAACCCTTTCTCTCCTTTAGCAATCGTCGGTAGGAAGGAGGAGTGTAGGAAATAAAGTGTGGAGGGAAAACAAATTTGTACACACATGATTATCCATTAAAACATACAATTATTCTTTATTTTTTAAAAATCATAATTGGCGTCTGATTTTTGATTACCCCGCCTAAGCCTCCGTTAAACACACATATATGTTTGTTTATTATTTTGATTGCTCACTATTTTATTAGTGGCATTCCGGTTTACATACCTGTTTTCTTCGCCATGCCCTACGGATGTGGAATCAATCAATCAATCGGTTCCTCCAGGGCCACAGAAGCCCAGTTTCGCCAGAACCCACGTACGTAGAGTAAAAAGGTCTAAGTCGTCAGTCACGGGCCCACTTGACTGTGTAATCCCCCTCGAGCGCTTTCATTTTTCCGATAGCCGATAGCAGTATCGTTGATTAGAAATTGCAAATCTCGTTGGGATACGTTAATAACAGTTCCATCAAATTAGGGTACATATTGGAAAGTAACTTACGTTTAGGAACTCATAAATTTATGGTATGCGTTACATGTTAACATTCTTCGGGAAATATAAATTGTTACAGAACCTTTATTGAAAGTTTTTTTTTTTATTTTTGGCGTAAATAGCTTTAAGACGTCGACCCGTCGCAACATAGAACATTTTCTGCGGGACTTAGATACCACGCTCATGCAGGATCACCTCCATCCCCTTCTTTTTTTGGTGGCTGTCCAGGTATATAAATTAATAGGAAAAAAAGGAGGGTAACATGCTCGATTTCATTGCGCTTCAGCAGGACATCGCGGATATTAATCCGCTCTATCATGTTTTTCGCACTCAACTCATGAAGAAATCATACGTCGAACTTCTTTTTATAGCCAACCTTGTATGAATGCTTCAAAACAGTTTTGTCGTGAATAGCTAGCTCCATACTAATATCGACACTGCTGATATGCCTATCTTCCTGGACATTTTCAAAATTTCATGAGATTTTTCAGTGATTCGACGACCAGAAAGTGACTCACATTCCACATTAAAATTACCAGAACAAAAGCGAGCGAACCATTTTCGCGCAATAGATTTAGATGAAATACCTTCACCATACTCAACACACAGCACAGAGCACACAGCACACAGCACATAGTACGTAGCCCGCACTTACGCACATATTATATATATGTTACACATACCTATAATACCCTATGGCCGTTAGAAGTCTCCCAAAATATCGATATTTCGGTTGTTCCGACGTATCGTCGGGTGCTTGCGTTCGGGGCCCCTGCAATGGCCCGGAGATCAGATGCAACAAAGGCATGGGAGACCGAGCTGGGAATTCCATGCTTTATTGTCTTGTTTTGCCAAGGGTGAACGCTACTAAGTTGCCCGGTCCTATTCTTAATTACCGGACCTCTGCTTAGCGTCGGAGGCCTTTCGGGCAATAAAGCATCGGTTTTTTCCTGACTTAGGCTCGGCTTTCACCCGCCATTCCCACACGTACACTCCTATTGTTTTCGATCACGTCCGACGGTCCCAAAATAGTCAGCATGAGGAAATCTGGCAACCAGCAGGTCTGTGTTTTCACCGAGATAGCGGCCTGTCAATAACAACGTAGAGATCGCGGAAAAACCATTGAAAACCAATAGGAGTCACGCAAATGCCAACTTTTCGGAAGCTCCGCCCGAGAAGACCGGTTTAGGCCCCCCATCCAACCCTTACTAACGCCTTCACAGAGTTAACGAAATCACTGTCGTCGAGACGAATAGTCAGTCGCAAATTAACAGGCATCGACCGCGGTCATCAATATTAACAGGACTTGGAGTGACTCTCTAACAGGAATCAGAGTCATTAAGTAACAGACATTGGCTGCGGTCGCTGACATTGACAGAAATCGGTGCGACTCATTAACAGGACATTGCGGGAATCATTAACAGGGATACGCGTGATTTAGTTAACAGGCATTTGAGTGAATCGCGAAGTAACAGACAGATCGCGGTCGCTTATGATAATCAACCCCTTTAATCATTGTTATTCATCGCCGAGTCTGTATATATGTTCAGCTTATTAAAATTACTGCACTTTTGGGTTAGACGTTGAGTTTGTTTGTTCCTAACCCGCTTGAGAAAATATTGCGAAGAGTAGATACGTACGCGAGACCCGTGTGCGTCAACATCGCTCGCTGCAGAGATTTGGTGTATATGATACATACACATTTTCAAAACGTGAGCTAGTCGGACTTTCAATCAAACTCAATTTGACATTCTTCTTACCACTATTCGAGGGCCTGCATATTAATGTGTTGGAAAAGAATAATTTCGTCGGTATTGGGTTCACGACGAATATTGATACGTCGCTGAAAAAGCAAAACACGGTCGTATGATATAGAAATTTCGAGAGACACGCTCGAGAGACGGTGCGTGTAAAAATAAGCTGTTCTGTGAATTTTCTCTGTTAAATCTTCTAATAAACTTTATTGTTGTTTTCATAACGGTGACCTTATATTATTTCGACCACGTGCGCTCGAGAGACGGTGCGTGTAAAAATAAGCTGTTCTGTGAATTTTCTCTGTTAAATCTTCTAATAAACTTTATTGTTGTTTTCATAACGGTGACCTTATATTATTTCGACCACGTGGCCAAACTTCCACTCCAACAAATCCTAACGTCCCCTCGCAGCCAGGTGGCCCACGCTAGCCGATCTAATATGGCGTTATGCCGTTTTTGTCGCGTAGCTGCGTGCGGGCTGCAATGGCCGAGCACATGCGGCAACGGTTCAAGTTCATATACGCATCGTCAACAACGCTTATCATTCTCTCCCTAACGCCGTGCCCCGTTAAGGGGGAGGGCGTCTAGGCGGACACAGTTTACACAACGCTAGCCAGCGAAGCGGGTGAACCACCCTTCCGACACGAAATGGTTGGATAAGTGGTGGCGGATGATGAACAACGTCATCTTCTCCTGGTCCTTTTTCGCTAGCAATGTGTCCAAATAGTACTCGGCCATTGCGGTCCTCAGTCGCCTTATAATGGGGGGGTTTGCCCCCGGAGGAACTATTACGCGGGGATGCCCACTGCTCCTGCATTCGATTCCCAGTTCTTGACGACCGGAGTCCTACCTCCACCGCAGAACCAGCTTCTATCCAACCCTCCGGCAAGCACCCCGTGCTTTCGCGCAGAAGGTGGAAGGGCCCTCGGGATCCCTCGTCATGCCCCCCTCTAAACTTCCCGACAAATACCCGACTGATCTTATCTGCCACCATCAACTTTAGCGTTGACCTCGCTAAGGACGCCACAGACAGAGCGGCGGTGAGATCAGCAAGCGGAAGCGCCCACAACCCCCCTAGCGGGAGGGAGGCAGATTAACTCCGGGCTCGCTCACTGGGGCAGATGGAGCCACCTCTTGACAATGCGTCTTATGATGATGTCGGCCGCTTTCAGTTGGCCCTTGACCACCATCGCAACCCTGAGCAAGAAGTCGAGGCGTGGCAGCAAGAAGCTGCGCATGACCCGATCTTCTGCCAGGAGACTAGGCGGGAGGTGTCCAGTCGCCGGGAGTCTTCGAGAAGTAACGCCACGGTGGAACAAGGAGTCTGGTCTACCCGGACACCAACCGGAATACCCAAATAATCGTAGGCCTCCCCGATGCCGAGGACCTTCAGTGGCGTGGCCTGGAAAAGGAAGGCAGGGGCTTCCTATCTAGGTGCGCTGCCCGCCTGCAGGGTAACGCACTTGGAGGGGTTGAATGTGAGCCCGATGCCCATCGCCCTCCCCTCTACTGCCTCCAGCATCCCCTTCATCGCGTCGTGAATGGGGGCAGAAGGGCCAAATCATCGGCGTAAGACAGAACCGACACCCGTCGTCCGTGTATTTCATGGCGCAACCCGGCCTCGGAGACGCCGTGTATGACCATATTCAGGACCAGCTTGAACACCACGGGGCCCAGAGGGCAACCCTGACGCACGCCGGCTTACATCGGGATGTGCTCGGTGAAGACCCCCCCCCCCGCCGCCGCGCGCAACCGGATGGTGCACCCGTGTAAAGGCTCCTCAGCAGATTGGTGAGAAGCCTGGCCACGCCGCCGCGATCTAATGCCCCATAGAAACGCGTTCGACAGGTCCAACCATGCGACGATCCGTTCACCGCGCCTTCGGCGGACGCCGTCGATGGCCTCCTACAACACGAAGTTGTGTTCATAACACCCCTCGTTCGGCAGGAAGCCTTTCTGCGCCGGGGAGAGCCGGACGTTCTGCACGGCCCACCCGGTCAGACGGTCGGCTAATACAGCCGCGAAGAGTTTGGGGGTCACGTCCCCCATCGCGAGAGGCCGCCAGTTGGACAGATCATTCTCGTTGCCCGTTTTGTATACTAGAACCGTGTTGGACTGCTTCCAGGCAGCAGGGACTGCCTCCACCCTGAGGCACGCGTTGAAAACCGCGGACAGTAGCAGCGACCACCTCCTCAGATCACTGTAGGTGGCTCTGTCCGGTCCAGGAGATGAGTTAATCATCCGCCTGAACCGCCGGCCCACCTCCCTTACTGAGAAGGGAGCGACGAGGGCTTCGCTGGTTCTCTCCCGCGGCTCCCCGTACTAAAGGTTGCCCAGGTCAGGTTCTCCCAGGCCGCTTCGAGGCGTGTAGAGGTTCGTAAAGTGCGAGTGAACCTCTACCATTGGTGCAGGGCAGCACCGGGAGGCCCCTTGCAGGACCTCCCGTACCGCACGCCTCTTATCGGTCCTGAATAGTCGCTGGATCATGGTCGCCTCCAGCACGTCGTCCCCTCTGCCCGGCGGGCTTTCTCGCGGCTGGCGCCTTGCCTCGCGTTGGGATACCCCCCTCCCTCTCGCGGACTGTCCTCGCCTTCTGCCATAGCTGGTGGCGGACACGACTCG